>CATQJL010000223.1:65163247-65302277 GCA_958299035.1 Cylicocyclus nassatus
AAGCAGTGGTATCAACGCAGAGTACTTGTGTGGAACCCTAAAAAAATGCGCGTCAACCGCATCCACTTAGCTTTTGACCACTAAAATTAAGCCTGTATTACAACTTTTTGCAAATTCATGGATATGTTTGACAACTTTATGTGCAAGCCATGGACTTTAGCCTAAAAAATTTAACTAAAGTTCATTACCTTGCGAAAAAAATGCCAAAAAGGATTGGTTGCCTAAATGTTCAATTTGTCAAGATCTTACCCGATTATTTGAAAAGAATTTTGCACAGAGATGTAGCCCAGGGTAATTACTGTATCTTATGGCGACTACCAAACCATAAGAAGTCCAAAAACCGGTTTCAAAATTGCATTTATTCTTCTCGGAAAACTTTCATCCGCGCGAAAATACCGATCTCACACAAAAAAGCTCTCGGAATAAGTAGCTGTTTACAAATCATTCGTGATAGCCTGCATAGCACGGTGACTTTCATTGTCATTATTATGGGGGGAATGAGTAAGGCATACAGAAGTTAAAGCCAGTGCAGGCCTCTGCGAAGCAGAGGTGACGCACTGGTTGACTAATAAAGAGATTGAACATACATCGCTAGGTAGGGCAACTCAAACTCTTGGTTAAACCTGTTAAATATGTACGAATGCACGAATGCGCTTGCCTCATGTTCCAAAGGAAGCATAACTTTGTCTCAAGCACTGAACAGGAAACCGTGAAAGTCTGCATAGACCAGTACTGCATTTTCAGGAAAAATGCCGCTTCATTTCACATACCTTTTTCCCAATACAATCACGATGTACGATTACAAAGTCACCATAAGAGGATGATCGAGGAAAGCTTGTGGAAAACTTGTAACTATTTTGGGTACTTTTCCGTTATCCGGACCCATTTTTTTAAAATAAGCATATTGCTTCTTCCCTCGTACCATATTTGGTCCCGACTTCACAGGAAGGAATGTCAACCTTCTGCCACGTGTCAAAAAAATTTGACATGTCATTTACATATTTAACAGGTTTAACCAAGAGTTTGAGTTGCCCTACCTAGCGACGTATGTTCAATCTCTTTATTAGTCAATAGTGATCCCATTTTCGATTAAACCATCAAAAAAGAGCATTGTTATTATAATAACGTCATTCTGTTACTAATTACACAGATTATACTTGCCAAGAGTAGAGAAGTGGACTAGGACCCCAACATCTAAATGACAAAACAAGCAATGGCAAGGAACTTTAAGCCATCATTTATAGTCTCGTCTGGCTAAATTCGCAAGACGAAAAGTTTGAAGAAAAAGACAATGCCGAATCGTTGCTGAAAGCGATCAAGATGTTCTGATGTAAACTTCAGATTGTTTTGCTCTCAGACAAGCCAATTGAACAGCTTTTAGATAATCACAAATGCTATTTTACCTCACCGGAAGTGATTTCGAAAAAAACATGTCAAAATGGACCAAAACGTGTTAATATTTTTCTGACGAGTGGCAGGAAAGCAGTCCTCGTGGAATCCATAAAATATTGTTCTTAAACTGAAGAACGTCTTTTATGAGGGCTTTTTGAAAAGATGGGTCCGGATAACGGAAAAGTACCCTATTTGTTTGGCACAGCCAGTCTGCGAAGAAATTATGCAATTCATCCTCTACTGGGAGCGACTGTACAACACCATCGGACTCTTTTACAAATGGCTCTAATTACACTACTTGTCTTAATCACTCCTCTATGGACTTACATAACCATCAGGATCGTGCGCCTTTTGCTTCGGATAAGAACCATTCTTTACCGCGTTTGCTTTATGGATAGATTACTTGCCCTCTGTAGTAACCGCCAAAGAGTACGCGAATACACGAATACGCGAATACACTAATCGTAGGAAAAGATCTTACAAACGAAAGAGATTTTCGTGCCTTACCTTGTTGTGTCTGAGAATTTCACATGCTCAGGGATCACTTCTATCACTGCTAGCGAATATATCGAAATGTGAATCATGTCTTCTTCTCAAAGATCATCACAACAAGCCGATCGCGCTCGTATTCACCACAGTCAACGGCATCGATCTCAAATGTCAGAGAGACATTCAGTTTTATACCAGTGATCATCAACTTGTTCAATCCGTCCATCGATGCTATCTAGCAGGGAGCTGCAGTGAGAACGCATATGAAAATACCTCACTCACTGCCAAGCTTTCAGAGCTTTCTGTCCAACACGAAGTCCTGGATACACCCTCTGCGCCGCGAGCTGCGAATGCAACACCTGTGACGGTGTTTCATGTGCCAACCAGGCAGCTTGTTTTATCGAGTGTACGCAAGACCAACAAGCCCGCTATTCATAAAGTGTTCAAGTGTCCCAGTTGGGAAACGAAATTGAGCGCCGAGATAACTTTGAAGCAAAGTAATGGTATTTCTTCTACCACATTACTATTTCGCTCAGGTCAGATCATCAGATGGAGGAACTTGAAGTTCAGTCTCTTAAGCGTCACAAATTTACAGTTACCAGTTTTTTCAACTACCTTTACTTTATGAAACGAAATGGAAAAGTATCAATTATTCAACCTGTCCACAAGGGACAACTAAATCGTGGAGCTGGACAAATTCACTGCGCATCATACCGGAAAGCAAAGAAGTTCAATTGCGTTTTCTCAACAAAAGCTTGCCCCTGCTCGGTCTCCCTCAAAAGAGCCACTTGTGTATGCAGTTCTGGCAACATGGAAAGACTAATGTGGAGTCCAATCAATCCTCAAATATCAAAAAACCTTGCAATCTTTTTAAAACAGGGCACACTACATGCAACTGGAGATGGCTCGGCTTTGCAAGTTTAGGTTGTTGCTGAAAATCTAAAAATAGCATCAAGACAAACCACTTCTTGTGAGACTACTGCCAGTGACGCAGAGGGATGCTATAGCTGCATGACGGAGCCGAAATCACATTCCTATGCAGAGCAAATTTGGAACTGCCCTGGCAAATATTGCCTGCGCAGAACAGTACTAAGTAGCACAATGCACCACGAAAGGATACGCAAACTACTCTTTCACTTCAACTCATCCGACCATCTCCATGAGTTGCAAGGTAATCTGCCTACGAAATACGCAAATGGGACGAAATAATTAATATATCGTATCGAAGACGTTTACAAAGGAATTTTTAAGAGATATATCGTTTTTGGGAACCTTGTCCAACCGTGCTCTTAGCTTATTGCGAAACTCACTAAGCCTCTTCTCAATTTATTTCAATTTTATTATAACTGTATTGATTCTTCTTGTTTTCACTATGTTCTGAAACATCTTTATCTCATTCGATCACTTCACTTTCCTTATCGCTTCGTTTCAAACGCCTCTGAATAACTTTATGAGAGTATTATCTTTGCTTTCTGTGGAGAATATTTGTAATTCTACAAAAGAGCAGTTCTAGTAAGCTCAATTAATAATTCTTCATAGTCTTAAAATGATTGTACCTTGGCGATATTCTAACGATTCCGCTCGATGTTTTGATAATCTGTTATCACGCTGTCATCCATTTGTCTACTTACATTATCTGGCCTTACATGAATTGAGAAATAGTTTAGATGTGTGGTTGAATGCGCTAATGCGCCTAACGGTTGGCGCAAGATAAAGTGCACATTGGGCTCACTTTCTTCATTCTGTTGCTTCCGTATAAAAGAAGGCTAATATATGCTACTTCACTATTCGCTATTCACCACCACACAGCCAATAAACGTCTACGCTTCCTCGGTTCTCACCATACGAACCTTACGAACCTGCTACGGAAAGAGCTAGGTTCCAAACAAATGCAATTAATTTGAAATATCTTTGACCTTTTTTTGAAAGAAAATGTCTCATTTTTAACATTTCTGCTTGCTAATTTTCATATTTAGACTTGGAAGCCTAGAACAATGCAATGGTAGCATGAAGCTGCGCGATTCAAGCATTATAACACTTAGTGTAGAGTAGAGTAGTAGAGTTATACCCCTTCAGAAGCTCCCTGATTTCTCAAATCCCACCATTAATAAATGTTTTCGTCGAAATTGCCAGTCGATAGCTTGAAATACCTCAGGCGTTCAATCTTTCCACTTTTACAGGCAGTAGTAACAATGTGGTTCCTGAGAGGACTCGTGTTTGCGGCCCTACTTGCACTTGCGTCGACGCAGCCATATCCTCCTATGAAGGTGATTAAGGGATGTTTATACTTTTGACCCGGCTGTTTTTTCATTTGTTCATTTTTTATATTCAGCGTTCTGTGGTTCCGCTTAAGAAATAGGGCTCAATTTCTTTCACATCAACTACTCGCCCTTATCAAAAACCAGTGTATAGAGCTCGGGATGTGAAGCTTCATGAAATCACTATCCAAATCTTATTATCTTCGTTTTTGTTTCCTTTTCGATTACATTAGTCTTATTTTATCACAAGCTTATTATAAATATACACTGGAAACAGACTCAGTTCAGTGCTAGATTTCAAGGAAAGCTATACAAGAGCAGATTGTAGAATCTACCTGACAGTCAAATGGACAAATATTCAAATTGTAAGGCAAACAAAACGAGCCTCCGTTTCGAGCGCTGCTTGTTCTAAAAACCTGATAAACCAATAGATCGCAGTGTGTAGCCGAAGCAAAGAGGAGAGTTATTTGCAAAAAGATAGGTCCTTGACGGTGACAAACGACTGAAAAATTTATTGATCAGGCAGAAATATGCTCTAGTCTATCATGCCGCCATGTTTCATGAGCGGGCTTATCGAAGGGTGCTTCATCAGTTAAGTTTTCAAAGGTCTCAACAGAATGTTTTCGCAAACAATATCGCATGTACGTGATTCAAAATTGGTATCATTCAATTGCTTGTGCACTACAGCAGGCACTGTCTAATTTTGAATCACATTCACATCTCGCAAATGACACACTGTGACTTCAGGCTTATGCGTGATGAAAATGTTTTGATATCAGCTTTCCTTGTTGACCAAAAAACTTGTAGATTTTCAGGACTTCTGTGTCAGGAGTTGTAGTCAGCTTAGTAACAGAATAATGATTATCTGTCCAACTCAAGCAATCACAAAAACCTACACTTCATGTTCATATAGGGACTTTGATGAAGATTTGGATATGGAAGATAAAACCCTTTTGCTTACTTCAGGCTGTTCGTTAACAAGAGAAAATATTTCCTTACTACTAGTGTTTCAGATTTTGAATGCAGTCAGAATCAACGACAAGATTAAAAACAGGCCTTTTATTTGCTAATGTTCATCGACAAATCTTTCTAATCTCTCCTGAGATTGGAAGGAAACATGCTATTATCAAAGAACAAACACAGAACCTTGGTAAATTCGTGTCTTTACAGCAGCTGGGCTGTGACTTTTGTCTAAATTATGTGGTACAGTTGTGACCGTGAAATTTGTCCAAAATTGCGGGATTTTCTGGTTTCGCGTTGTTCGCGGGATTCCCGACTTCACGGGGTTCACGGGACTTGCGGGATTTAGCTATAACTTCTTTTAAATCCACTTTATTTGGAATCTGTGTGTAGATTTGGCTTCAGCTTGATGAGACGAATCGTTTGATATACAGTATGTCCGTAATTCGTGGTGAGGGGGTAGACTTACAGTGATACCTTGTTGTTCTCTATGTTAAGGCTTTTGTGAACATTTATCACAGCGTAAATCAAATAGCAGGTTCTGGTACGAAGTTTTCATTATCGAAAACTATCGCGAAAAATAGGGCAGTTTTTATTCACCCTTATCACTGATATAAGCATTTTATCATTTATCACTGATAATATCACATTTTTGGATCATTTTTTGCATATGGTAAGGAAAGTACTGTAGGATAAGCTGTGTGAATTTCTATCGCTCTTTCTCTCATTATAAGTGATCTACAGGCTATTCTAGTTCTATTGCTCGGTGCAATTGGTAGATCCCTCGCTGCAGCAATCGATCGATTTTTCATCGCCATTGCTGCCAATTCTTACCTAGAATGGCACTTTTGCTTCAACTCGCTTCACGCCGAAGCCTGGGCTGAAATTCTGCACCTATATGGAACATGAACGTGGAAATCGACCGCAATTTAAGCCATTCTTATCTGTCGTTCTCATTGATATCATCATTTTATCATTTATCACTGACGACACAAAATTGGATCATTTTTGATATACAATAAAAAATGTACTTTAGAAAACGCTGTGTGAGTTTTTATCGCTCTATCTCTTATACTACAAAACCACTCACAGAACATGCAAAATTTCCGGGAATTCCGCGAAATTCATGTGAATCACGCAAATCACGCAGGGCCATAACTTCTTTCCGAATGAGTATATTCAAAATCCGAAAACAACGTTGTATTCAGCTCTTCAAGGCGAATCTTTGAATGTACAGGTTGTCTCCAATATCTTGTTTTCAAAAATCTTGAATTTGCATGCCGACGCCTCTTCGCATGGGTGTAACGCAACAAGCATCACACATAGGAGACTGCCATGGGCACCGTTCGATAGTAGTCTTTCACTAGATTATCGTGCGCTAAACAGCAGCCGAAGACTCTCTTTCAAAAGAGATAGAAGAGCTGATAAACTCTGGAAAAATCAAGCTGTTTCAGGTTCTACGCCGTAACTTCCTTCAGAATGAACACCTTCGAAATCCGAAAGCAGCATTGTATTCAGCTCTTCAAGGCGAATCTGTCCGTATACAGCATGTCCATGAAATTCCGTTTCCAATTTTTTCAAAATTTTCTGCGCTCGTATATTCACGAGGTCGCAACGCAGCGCACATCAAACATAAAAGACTCGATTAAGCACTGTTGGATTGTGCTGCTTTTGCAGATTATCGAGCGCTAAGAAGCAACCGGAGAATCTTCTTGAGAAAAGATAGAAGGGCTGGTGAATTCTAGAAAATCGTGTTGTCTCAAATTTTGCCCACAGTGACCCTAAAATGAGAAGCTCTACTGCTAAGCAGATGTGGTTTTCGTAATCAGCAAGTCAGATAACCTCTATGAGCAAGTTTTCAAAGAAATTTGGGTGATTTGATTTTTTCTCGTTCTACGCCCTGAAGCTCGCCGATGGGATTTGGTCAAAATGTCGATGTCCTTGGATTGTAAAGAAACTCCCACAAAGAGGTTTTCGAACACGCTGTTTACGAAAAAGTGGTCTTTGAAGAAGACAGGGTCTTTTTGTAGAGATATTGTGAGGTGACTGTAACTGAGTCATGAAAGTTCGTAAATTTGCCTGCACTTTTCGCGAATTTGTCAGAAAACTTGCCTGCTTGCTTTTCCAAGTCAAAATCACTGGGAACTGTGCTATCGAAAGGTGCATGCTCAGGCTCCAGTCTATAAAGTTCGCCGAGTCACGAGCCCACGAAAACACGTCCTCATGAATTTCGCTCAAAATGTAAAAATCGCGAAAATTTTGAAATAAATGAAAATGGAATTTCAAGAACAAGCTGTATACAGTAAGATTCGAGTTGACAAGATGAACACAAATCTGCTTTCTGATTTCGAAAATGTTCCTTCTAAAGAAAGTCACGGCTAGTAGAACTTGGAACAGCTTAATTTTTCCAGAGTTTATCAGCTCTTCCATCTTTTTTGAAAGAGGGTCTTCGGCTGCTGTTTAGCGCACGATAATCTAGTGAAAGAGTACTATCGAACGGTGCCCATGGCAGTCTCCTATGTGTGATGCTTGTTGCGTTACACCCATGCGAAGAGGCGTCGGCATGCAAATTCAAGATTATTGAAAACAAGATATTGGAGACAACCTGTACATTAAAAGATTCGCCTTGAAGAGCTGAATACAACGTTGTTTTCGGATTTTGAATATACTCATTCGGAAAGAAGTTATGGCCCTGCGTAATTTGCGTGATTCACATGAATTTCGCGGAATTCCCGGAAATTTTGCATGTTCTGTGAGTGGTTTTGTAGTATAAGAGATAGAGCGATAAAAACTCACACAGCGTTTTCTAAAGTACATTTTTTATTGTATATCAAAAATGATCCAATTTTGTGTCGTCAGTGATAAATGATAAAATGATGATATCAATGACAACGACAGATAAGAATGGCTTAAATTCATGCGGTCGATTTCCACGTTCATCTTCCATATAGGTGCAGAATCTCAGCCCAGGCTTTGGGGTGAAGCGAGTTGAAGCAAAAGTGCCATTCTAGGTAAGAATTGGCAGCAATGGCATGTGCCGATGAAAAATCGATTGCTGCAGCGAGGGATCTACCAATTGCACCGAGCAGTAGAACTAGAATAGCCTGTAGATCACTTACAATGAGAGAAAGAGCGATAGAAATTCACACAGCTTATCCTACAGTACTTTCCTTACCATATGCAAAAAATGATCCAAAAATGTGATATTATCAGTGATAAATGATAAAATGCTTATATCAGTGATAAGGGTGAATAAAAACTGCCCTATTTTTCGCGATAGTTTTCGATAATGAAAACTTCGTGCCAGAACCTGCTATTCGTAATTTACGCTGTGATAAATGTTCACAAAACATAACAACTTAACATAGAGAACAACAAGGTATCACTGTAAGTCTACCCCCTCACCACGAATTACGGACATAGTATATCAAACGATTCGTCTCATCAAGCTGAAGCCAAATCTACACGCAGATTCCAATTAAAGTGGTTTTAAAAGAAGTTATAGCTAAATCCCGCAAGCCCCGCAAATCCCGCGAATCCCGCAAATCCCGTGAAGTCGCGAATCCCGCGAACATCGCGAATCCAGAAAATCCCGCGAATCCCGAAAATCCCGCAATTTTGGACAAATTCCACGGTCACAACTGTATTCTCGCTTCAAAGGTATTTAAAAGAAAATACTTTGAAATTTTATTCATAAGATGATATGCTGAAGCTAAAAGTGGAATACACACATGCATAATAATGAGAAGACAACGTAAGTCCAGTCTAACGGAATTTTACTGTAAATAGGCCACTTTGAGGCATTCCAATCAACAGCTGCAGTCCGTGCCAAAGAAGACAGCTGGCCATGTATTCATCTAATAATTTATCTCATGCCATAGGTGCGCCACATGAAGAACGAAAAATAGTGCAAAATTGATGGGCATAAAAATTAGTTCTCGCTGAATAGAAGCTCTAAGACCAGCCGCTTGTGTAGGTGATCAGGTCATTTTCCTTCTCTAAATGTGAATAATCTTGAAGTTAAAATCTGAGAGTTTCAAAATCTAAAGGGCATCTTTTCCCCGTACTCACTGTGAAAATGAGCTAAACCAGGGCCTTGGAAGAACCAGGAAAGCGTGGGCGTTTGCGCTTAAAATAGCAAGAATTTGATGATTTTGCGCTTCTTTGTGAAAAAGCGGCCAGCTGCGGCTACGGGCTGCTGGCGGCTACTTCGCGCTGCTACGGGCTGCCAGCGGCGGCTGCCGACGAGGTATGAAGGCACCCTTACAGCGATACTAAAGCTCGCTGAAGTTTTCTATTGAATAATCTAGCAAAAAGGTCCTGCTGTGAAGCCCGTGGCTCTCTCCTTCTTTTGAGACCAGCTTCCTTTGCTTTTTTGCTTTTACGTGCATAAGCATAATTTTCGTGAAGTAGGCTCGGTTAAAATGGATTTCAAGGATTTTTTTTTTATAACTTAGCCTTGAAAATAAGGAATTGTTCGGAAAGATGTCCTGCGGCAGTAGCGACTCTAGGGATCGCTAGTAAGTGGGTTGGGGCAGATACATTGATAACCATCTGCGTGCAACTCAAAATGGAAAGGAAATGGACTTCCATTTTTCAACAATTTTTGGCGAAACGTAAGTATGTAGTCGTAGAAGTAAGATCATGCTCTCAAGCAAACTTTTTGCAATGATAACTCTCAAATCATCTACGCTGTTCTTCCAAAGCTCCTTTACTTTTCTGCTTTTGCGAGCACAAGAATTTTTGCTTGAAGTGTATTTCAAGGAGGTTTTTTTATAACTTAGCCTTGAAAACAAGGAATTGTTCGGAAGAATGTCCTGCGGCAGTAGCGACCCTAGGGGTCGCTAGTAAGTGGGTTGGGGCAGATACATTGATAACTGTCTGCGTGCAACTAAAAATAGCAAGAGAATGAATTCCCATTTTCTCAACGATCTTTCTCGCAATGCAAGTAGTAGTAGAAGCAAGATCAGGCTCATTTTAAGATCATTTCCATTTTCTCAACGATCTTGGCGCAACGTAAGTACGTAGTAGTGGAAGTAAGATTATGCTCTCAAGGAAACTTTTCACAGTGAGTGACTCCCAAAACATCTAAGCTGTTCTTCTTGCAAGTACTCTACCCAGATACCACAGCTGTTAAACATAAAGATCACCTCAGCAGTATCTATGTGGAACAGCTGATTCAACCCGAAACTCAGCTGGCACTCAGAAACTGTGCAACAGCCGCTAGCATATCCTCCGCGATCTGCACAGTCCTGCACTCTCCATATTACGTCTCGCCAAGAAACGGTCATTTCTTAAAGCGAGACCAAAGTAAGCCCAAAGCTTTTTCTTGGACAATCCTAGCAAAAATGTCCGTCGCATGAAGCCTCTGGGTATTCAAGAGTGTTTCAAACGAGCTTTTGCATGATTCAGCATTGAAAGTGAGAAGTCCTTAGCCTACATGCGCTGTCGCATAAAGTCCCTAAAGCTTTCTCTTCTTCGAGGCTTATGCTTCTTGAAGCAGAAGTACGGTTTTCGTAAGACAAAAGCGGCCAGAGTGAATTTCAAAAATTCTCGTGATATTCAGCACTGAAACCTAGAGCATCATATCGAAAATGTGCTGCCGCATGAACACTAAGTTTTTTCTTCCATTAAGACAAGCTCCCTCTGCTGAGTTGTTTTTATTATTATAAGGGATTTCACAAAGTAGAGGCCGCCAGAGACAAATGCAGCAAGATTCTGTAAATTTTCACATCAAAATAGTTGGAAGAAATGTGTTTTCGAGTGGATTTGTTGGGTCTTTTCTTCCAGCAGACCGAGCTCCCTCTGCTCATTTGTTTTTAGAGGCAAAAACAATATCTTTACAATGTAAAAGCATCCAAAAGTAAGCATTTAACAGGTTTTTGAGACTCAGCATTTAATCCTAGAAATTTAGCAAGTTCCTAGAAATTTGGAAAAATGTACTACAGCATGAATCGACTGGTTCTTTTCTTCCAACGAGACGTAGCTCCTCCTGTTTTTTTCTAATTCCAGAGGCAAAAGCAATAATTTCAGAAAGTACAAGCATTCAAAAGATGAGGTTTAGGCGAATACCCGCAAAATTTATGGGTTTTATTATCTTATTTTCCTAACCTTCATATTGTGCAAAATCATAATGTGCTTTTCGAAAACTAATGATTGTAAAAAGTTAGGCAGGAGAAGCAAAATGGGCGACAGTTTTCCAAATTATGATAGCAACTGGGGTCAGACATTCGCACTAATTCGGTAGTCTGGAATCAATAGTTGTTGTTTGAGCTCTGCACATGACGCACTTGAAGCCTTCTTCCTTGTTTATGAGTGAGGAGGTGATCTTTGACGACTGTTGCCCATATTTGCACTTTCCATGCGGAGCAAGCTATGTAATTTGCACTTAAAGTGCATACAGTCTGGAAACTAACTACGAACGCCGCCAACTCTCTACGTCGCTGTTATGCAGACTATGTGAATCCTTCTTGAGTGCATGCGCTTCCTAGTACTCTCTCGGCGTTTCTCTGCACATCCGTGTTAGTTCATGTATCGCAGCTATATCGTCGCCGCATAATCTGGACTGCCCTCGTTGTTGCGAATCTGCTGTCAACACTGTAAGAGAAACATAGCACAACGGTAAAGCATATGGGGGAGGAGAGTACCCTCGTCGCATCGCTTTGGCAGTTACCATAAGATATTATAGTAAGATTTCCTCTTACACCTTCTATGTGCAATGTTTACGTGCCTAAAAATTTCCAAACGTTTTTGTGAAGCGCATTTCCTTGTTTTAGTAAATCTAATCTGTACAAATACCTCAAGAAAGTAAGGAGCTGAATTTTTGAAAAATGGTATGGCAGAACTTTTAGGACAACCTAATATATAAACTATGCTAATTCTACTCGTTTTGCAATTCTATACATGCTTCCTCAAATGGGAGCTGCACTCATCCTCTCCATTTACGCTACTAGGATGTATTGTTCCAATGCCTAATACCAAACATATCGTAGATAAAAATTGCTATTTATTTATTTATTCATTTATTTAATGTACATGAGTGCGCCAAAAGAAAATGAACAAACAAAATGAAAAGTGTAGGCAGTTATCAACTCCAAAATAAAAATCAGCAAGCATTTTAACATCAACTGCATTGTCACCCTCTTCACTACAGCAACTATTATGCGATGCTAACTCTTTTTATCAGATCATTTGACTCCTAGCCACCCTTAGTGTTGCCTCTTAATGTTCAGTAGCTGGTATGCAGCTCTCATTCACATGGTAAGCAGCCGATAAAAGCAGATACCGAGGCGAATGGGCTAAACCATGCGTGCCTCAGAGGCATATCTTCCTAACACTCGCACTTCTGCCTAGTCCCCATGCTAATTATACAATTATTGTGTGAGATATCCTGGAACAACTCTTGATCGCTTACGTTTGACTCCTGCCATGAGTGCAGAAAATTGAGCTGTGCGAATTAAGGGTATCCTATGTATCTATATTGGTAAACTAGCTGGCTTACCCGGCTCCGCCGTATGTTCCGAATAGAAAATTCCATTTCTGAACCGATCGGGACCAAACTTGGCACACATACACTTCGGGCCCCGGCGGGTGTCACAGTCCACTCTTCGTTATCGATCGATGTCGATTTTATCGATTTTTTGCAGAATTTGAGCTACGGGGCTGGGAGTTGGCACAGAGAAGTAAGTGAGCATGGGGATTCCGAATACAATATTAGTTTTTTAAATCGTGCATTACTTTTATCGATTTTATCGATTTTTTGCAAAGTTTGAGCTAGGGGGCTGGAATATGGCAGAAGGGTGTAATCGAGCATGCTGATCACCCCCACGGGGGTGATCAGCATGCTCGATTACCCCCTGTGCCAAATCCCAGCCCCGTAGCTCAAATTTTGCAAAAAATCGATAAAATCGATATCGATCGATACGAAAAGTAGCCTATGACACCCGCCGGGGCCCGAAGCGTATGTGTGCCAAGTTTGGTCCCGATCGGTTCAGAAATGGAATTTTCTATTCGGAACATACGTACACACAGACAGACATACAGACAGACAGACAAACAAACATTCAGCTTTATATATAAGATTTGTGAGGGGGGTGGGAGTAAAAAGCTTTCCATGTGATGCAGAGAAGGTTCAAAACTTTTGGCAAGCAGCAAGATATAACTAGGTAACACTCATGTAGATGTCACATCTCTCTGTAATGATTCAGTGCGAGGCATAAACATTTCAAGTTATCTTATGCAATTGTAAAATGTTGGGTCGATAAACGCTTACAAAGCCTTCGCCACAAGGTTGATAGATGTGGGGAGCCTTTTTCGAAATGCACTACGATGATGTGCATATTCTACTTGTGGAAACAAATAGTTTTTGCAGTTCATCCCTCTAATAAAACATTTCCACAATGCTTTTCGATATTAGCCAACAATTAAGAACTCTATTTTCATCTTCTAATATTTATAAAACGTTCTATTTCAAGCGATTTTCAATTTTTTTGTGTGAAAAAAAGTGTCTTTTTTTGCAGCGCTATCCCGTGATGGACTTCTCATTATTTCATGTTGAAGCTTTCCATGACAAAGATACGGCATACTTCCACTCTTGCGAAACCTCGATAAGATCTCTGTGATTAACTAAAGATGAACACTCTGAGAAAATCAAATCCAGCAAATCCATGGCAACAGACATTTCGGCAGCTTAATCTAGGAAGATGGAGGTAGTTCTATTTAGTGTACGTGATATTAGTTTGCTGATAAGCATTAAAGGCTTAGTGGGATTGTGTGACATTAAGCACCAACAGAGGCGCCCACTTTTAATGACTTAGACTTGGAGTTTCACAACTTTTTCTACATCATCATTTTTGTCTTATAAAACAGTTATCGTTCGCAACTTGACTATATAAGTGATCGAGTAGAACTGCGAATCACCAGTTGACTTTTCATTTCAATTGGACGTTAGTCAACATAAGGAACAAACATAAAAACAGAGCACTGAAGCAAATCTTAGCTCATAGCGAAGCATAAACGTAGACAGAATTATTCTTCATAATTTTGCTTTGCTATACTTCTTTGCTATCATTTTTTCGTATTTCGCGCAATCAATAATTCTTGCTGCCAGTGGACCATAGTGCGAGTTGAAAGCTGTATGAGAAGCTCTCAGCCATGCTGGTAACACTTGAATCACATAAGCGAAAGTTGATAGGTTATTTGTGTATGTCTTTGAAAACATTTGATCAATAGGCTCTATCATAAACTAGTAACTGTTGACAGTTCAAGTAAAAATTGTTAAAATCATTTTGAGATAGTCTGATGCATAAGTTCTGCATTTATGTCTGCTAAAGCACTGACCGAGATGGGGTTTAGAGGATACCTCTAAAAGCTCTCAACAACATCAGCTTCAAAATTTAAGTGTAGCAAATTCCGGTGTTCAAATAGATCATGTATAATGGCAGATTCGTCTCGTGTAAACTTACATTGCTATCTCTTTTTCAATTATTTTTTGACTTTTTCATTTTTCCGTTTTCGAAGATGGGCACGTTTGCCGTCCGCGTCTGTTAATTTCTTAATGGAAATATAAGCATTTGAAAACCCGAGTCTGGCGAGTAGACAAAACTTTGCCCTCGCATCTTCCTCGAAAATGTCACAACGCTATTTTCATTTTTCTAGTTAATCAATTTCTTTGCTGACGCTAACAAGAATAAATGAGATCTATCTCAAAAAATATGCTAGAGAAATAATTCTGCCTTTTCAGTTACACTACACTTACTATGCGGCTACTGAAAGCGCTCATTTTCATAATGTTGCTTATCATCTCAACACACCAAGCTCTTCCTCCCGTATGTATTCACTTTTCCCCTTTTCATTACACCTTTGCTCTTTTATGAATGGCCCTAACTTTAGTGTAGTAGCTGTTATGGAATGGTGGACCCGGCTATGAAGAACGCTTGCCTGTCACATTGTTCGAAGGATCAGTCCACTCAGACTGATTGGTTTCGTTGACGAAGATTATGAAACATGTTTTCGCAAGCAATAAAGTTGTGAAAGTGATCTGTAGGTTGCTAATGAAATTGTTTTTTTTTCCAAAATCAATAAGAGATCCAGTTCCATACTGATATTTTGGCACTGTATCCAGTAGAAGATAATTACGAAAGTTTGAGATACCGTTGAAAGTAGACGTTGAAAAATGTTAGAATATAAGGTAGGTCTAAAAGGTTTCGAATGCCTAGATAATAGAATTTTTTTGTATCTTCGGTCAAAATAGTCCTACAGATCTCTCACTCGCTTGCGCATATACACTCCACATAAGACATATGTGCTGTTGCTGTATTTTTTCATTAGCTAGAAATCAAGAAAATGAAAATTTCTATGTTTTATTCAAAGTGATACTGTGCTATTTTTACACTTACAGCTGTATAATACAAGCCCTTTGAAATACAACGGTAAATTTTAAGCTCTTTAGGCCGTGGTTCAAGAGAAATGTCAATCAAGCGTAAAAAATTCGAGTGAGGAAAGCTAAATTCGACATTTCTCGGGATAGAGATTTTAGAGAACGAAATTCACGGTTGTACTTCAAAGGGGTTGAGATACAATTGTTAATGTAAGAACAGCACAACATCACTATGATAAAAATGTGGAAATTTTCGTTTTCTTGATTTCTAGCTATAAAAAATACAGCAAAATCACATATGAGTGTCTGATGTGGTGTGCATATGCGTGATTGATTGAGGAATTCAAGTTTTCTGGGCATCCGACACCTTTAAATTCTGGCTTCACAGTTGAGGAGGATTGAAGCTGGTGCAAGAGCATGAACGCCATCTTATAGAGCTTGCTTTGCTCTGTCGAAGGGTATTCTGGTGTTTGTTTAGAATGAGAAGTGTATGATCTATTAAGCAAAACTCAAAAATGAAAAGACTTAGAGGACAACCTAATAGATAATCAGCTAATATTCTCGCGGTAACTAATGCGTTAATCAGGAAAGCTCTCAAGTCTGTCTCTGGTTTTGCGCAAGATCCATGCTCACTAAATGGAGTTTTAGACAGACGTTACAAAACCATATCTCACTTAGATACTTAGATGGCCCGTCCTCACGTGACGTGCGGGCCCCAGTACAGAAGTCTCCAGTTTTCCATGTCCCTCGCTTCAGATATCCACGATCTTCTTGGCCGTCGTCGGTGGCTGCGTCCACGAGTTCCAGGGGCGAAAGTCGCATCCAGCTGATTTCTCAGCTGGTCCATCCGTTCCACGAACACGTCTGCCCATCTCGTCGGTGGTCTTCCTCGAGGACGTTTGGTTTCGCGAGGAATCCACTCCGATGTTCTTAGTGTCCATCTGTCGTCTGTTCTTCTCATTATGTGATCGGCCCAATCCGACGGCAACATTCGACGTTCGGCGGGGCGCATTCTGATATATTTTCAGGAATCGTTTCGGACTTTTGCTTACGGCAGGTTACTCAGTGTGCTTATTCATTGCACTCACTGGGCAACCGTAGCAAAAATCTAAAACGATTCGTGGAATCTCGCCTCCTACTGTGTCCAAATAGGCATTTCTACATATCAGAAGATGTGCCGCGCAGAGCTGAGTCGAATGATGCCCTTGGATTAAGAATTTACTTTAGAGCGAGATATGACCGCCCTACGATGATGTCACATGAATCGGGCAAAACTGTGCGTCGTTTTTTTTTTCAAAAAAAAATAGCCGGCATTATTGTATACCAGGCGTAGGAAATCGAAGCATAGCACGTTCAGTCAATATACTTAGCTGTTCTTCAGATACTTGCATAGAGTGCAAATGACTTGTTTGCACTTGTGAATAATTAAAGTAATTTTTAAAAATTTTAAAAAATTCATTTTAGCCTTATAAAAAAATTTTTTGGGGGGTCGGGGCTCTGAGCCCGCGAAAATTTTAAGGAGCATGCAAAAAAATGCCCTTGAAAATGGAGATCCTCAAAGGAAAGAAAAGTCCGAAGATATTAGTAGTTCCCTTTTAAAATCGGCACTAGATGGCCCCTCCTCAAGTATCGTGCGGGCCCCAGTACAGAGGTTTCCATTGTTCCCTGTCCCTCGCTTCAGACATCCACAATCTTCTTGGCTGTCGTCGGTGGTTGCGTCCACGAGTTTCAGGGGCAAAAATCGTATTCAGCTATTTCTCAGCTGCTCCATCCGTTCCACAACGCGTCTGCCCATCTCGTTGGAGGTCTTCCTCGGGGACGTTTCGCTTCGCAAAGAATCCTCTCCGATTTTCTTAGTGTCTATCTGTCGTCTGTTCTTCTCATAATGTGACCGGCCCATCGGTGTTTGGCTTTCGCGACGTATTCCGCTGGGTCACGAAGACGGGACATTCTTCTCATATCCGTGCTGCGAAGTCCGACTAGATGTTGCTTGCGTCGGGTCATCTTCAGAAGACTGCGCTCGAGCGCTCTGTGGGTGGTCCGTAAAGCTTTCGACGTGGTTTTGCGTGGCCGACAGTGTCTGCCCAAGTCTCAGCTGCGTAACAGAGCGCCGGGAGAACGGCTGAGTCGAACAGGTGGGCACGAAGCTCCGGGTCCGTCAGTTGGTCGGTGGCTTCCTTCAGAGGCCCGAAGGCGGCCCAGGCTGCTCTTCTTCTCCTGTTAAGTTCTTCCCTCAAGTCGTTCTCCATGTTCATCGAACGTCCGAGACACACATAGGAAGACGTCTCCATAAACGGGGTGCCTTCCAATTCCATTTCTGCATCTTCGCAAAGGGCGTTCTTCATGAACTGAACCTTCTTCCCATTTATTCGCAGTCCGATCTTCTTCCCTACTTCGTTTAGTTCCTTCAGCATCGTCTCTGCTTCGGTGATACTGCTCGAGAAGAGAACGATGCCGTCCGCAAAACGAAGGTTAGACAGGAATCTCCCTTCAACTCGTATGCCTCTCTCGTCCCAGTCCAGTGACTTCATCACCCACTGCAAGGCCGAGGTGAACAGCTTCGGCGAGATTGTGTCGCCTTGTCGGACCCCCTTGGTATGGTCAGGGGCGATGGAATAGCTGCATCGTCGTTGTACAGTCCTTGTAGCAGTCGGCTAACGTCCTCACGTAAGCTGGGTCCACTCCTTGATCGACTAGCGCAGACAGGATGGCGTTGGTTTCGACGCTGTCAAAGGCTTTCTCGTAGTCGACGAAGGTTAGGAGAGAGGCAGTCGGTACTCCCGGCAGACTTCTATGACCCTCGAAACGGTGTGGATGTGGTCCATGCAGCTGAATTCTTTGCGAAATCCAGCTTGTTCTTGGGGTTGGGCTTCATCCAGTGTCCTTAATATGCGAGCGAGGATAATCTTCGTGAAAAGCTTGTACAGCACACTCAGCAAGCATATTAGACGGTAGTTCCGAAAATCCTCCCGTTCACCCTTCTTGAAGAGAAGGACGGTTCTTCACGTTCTCCACTGGTCGGGAATCTTCTCCTTCTGAAGGTAAGATGTCAAATGCAACGCTAGAATCTCGTGTAGACGGTGTCCTCCGGCTCGCAGAAGTTCGACGGAAAGATGATCTGGTCCTGGAGCCGTGGACGTCTTCATGGTCTGTATCGCGATACGCACTTCAGCAGGTAGAATTCGTGGTGGTACTTCTCCAGTGGGAACAACGGGCATCTGCACAGGTGTTATGAGCGGAAGAGGTTGGTGTAGAAGTTCTTCGCGATAGATTCCATCTTGTATTGGGAAGAAGTCGGAGTCCCGTCTTCGTTCAGTAGTGCAGCCAGCGGTACGTGATATTCGCAGAGGTCCCTTCGGCACTTCCTGAGACTTCGTCTTCTTTTGGCTGCTTCCAGTATCTTGGCTTGCCTGTACTTCCTGAGATCCTCTTGCAAAGCTGTTCTGCAACTGGCGTTGGCTATCAGTCGCTCGAGATGAGTTGCATTCGGATCCTGCCTCAATGATCTTCTTCTTTCGAGCAATTCCTTGGTGGTCTTCGAGATGCGGTCCACGTTCTTCTCTGAAGTCACCGAGGCGCATTCTCCGCAGGCTCGCAATCCTTTCAGAAGCCGGTCGTAGTCGTACGGGTCCTCTTCGATGGGCCAGTCACAGCTTGATATGAGCTCTTCCAGCCTGTCACCGTCATAAACGACTTCCTTCCTTCTCGCGGCACTATGACAGACTTTCTTTTCCAGCCTTCGGCTGAGTCGTATCTTCGCTCGAAGGTGGCGGTGAACGGAGCCATTGCAGAAGGATGGAACTACAGAGACATCGAGTAAGCTCCACCTTCGGTTGGTGAGAATGTGACCGATCTCAGCATGAGTCGTTCCGTTGGGCGATTCCCAAGTCCACCGGCGATATTCTTTCTTTATGGAGATGGAGTTTCCCTTAAAGAGTCGTGCGGCGGAGAGGAGCCCAACGAGACGGTTGCCGTTTTCGTTTCGGAGCCCATATCCAAACTTCCCGATCCTATATTCCTTTTCTAGTGGAATCCCGATTTTCGCATTGAAGTCGCCCACAACATACTTGTAGAAGGACTTTTCGTTGCGGGCGACCTCCTCCACGTCTTCGTAGAAAGCTTCTAGTTCTGGGTTATCAGCTGCTTGTTGAAAAGTAGCAGTTGATGATTCTGATGGTCTTCTGACGTGGAGGGCGTAGTCATAGGATGGCTAGTCGAGGTGATAGGATCTCATTCGAATCGACAAGATGTACGATAGGTGGGTGGAGACGACAAAGCCAACGCCTCCGATGTTTCGTGATGGAACCTTTTCACCACGAATGATGAGGGTCCCATCACTCATTTGTCGCACGTCCTTCTTCCTGGACTTCGTTTCCTGCAGAGCGATGATGTGGTAGTTGATATGCTCTGCAGCGTCGAGAAGAGCGCGGAGGTCGGCGTTTGTGGAAAACGTCTGTCCTGGCGTTGTGGGTGCAGAGCATGAGGCAGTCTCCATGGCGTGTCGTCCGGGCAGACGTGTCGTTTTTGTCCAATCCGAAAGGCGCCCTGAGTACCCTGACATCGTTCTTGCTACCACCCGGCGCCGTAGGCGGGATACGATGTGTAGGGTTTCTTTCTAATCGTCTAACTGGAGGAGTAATATGAATTTTCCCCTGCAAGAGGTGGCTTACTAGGCCTACTCTTGACTCCTACGGGGCGATCGCTGACCCCGGGCTTGGAGCGGGGAGGGACCGCCTAGACCAGAAGAGGCCAGACGGCGGAGGATCTGGCGTGGCCAGTTCTTAGCTAGGCATCCGGCCGAAACGCAAACGTCGAACTCCTTCAAAGCTTGGGAGGCCCTACCAGAGTATACACTCGGCTGTGCATCGCAGTTCGACACCCAGTGTCACCCCCACGTCACGATGAGGCGACCGACCATTGTGGGGGCAAAACCACATCACCGCTTGGAATTGCCTCTCATGTCTGGAAGCAGTTTCTGGAAAATGAAAGTAAAACGCGTGAAAAAGTGCAGAGAATTTTTACTAGAATTATGCAGAGCAGAGGTTTCTCCGAAGCCGACTATCCTTGATCTACATTTTCGTGTAAAACATAAGACCACCATCTTCGAACTGAAAAGTATGGAGTAGAAGAAAGTTTTCATCTGATTCTGTTCTTAAATGATACGATCACAAAAAAGATACAGTCAAGCTAGTATTAGTAGTTTGGGCATTCTAGAGCTCGTGAAGGGATTCTAGATGTGCTCTATGACAAAGTGAAGTAAAAATTTCTATCGCTTTCGTTCTTAGTATAGAATTCTTCGTCTGCAGCAAGGTGGCTCAAACTTTTGGAATGATAGTACTACCCTCAAAAGTTAAGATTGCCACGAACCTTTATCTCGGAGCACTCAATACTGCTGATCTTTAGCTTACTACGCCATTATCAGTTTTAAATTGTGCTACTCAGACAACTGCATCGGGAAGTTCGCGGGTGCTTGCTCGGCCACCAATCATCCATGGCGAGCTGCCCGGTATAAACCGATATTGGACCCGATAAGTAACCGCGGCGCATCGTGTAAGCGACCGATAGTTGACCCGATCAGCATGCTTGCGGCCTAAGAAGAGTGGATAATCTTTTGGATTGTCTTTCATGACAACGACTTGAGTGCAAATTGAGCAACATGTTAGCTCATGTCGACATCATCTAATATCGTCGATAACACTCATTCGACTGCTGCAGTTTGTTTCATAAGCATAAAAACTTGACTGTCAGACAGGACCAAACCTGAGAAGCGATTATCGACCCTCACAAACATTTAAGGTAGCCCCATCATTGCGGCGTATCCACGCGGGTTGCGCCTCAACCTATAGCGTGTAAGAAGTACGGCCTTTGATAAGAGCTGCGGCCCGCCGAGCAAGGTGATTGGGCCGCGACTCTCCCGATAATTTCTTCTCAATTTCAAGCTCCCGGGCCGCGGCGTGCGCGGCTAAAATTTTAAGGTCGCGGCGCGCTATGTAACACGCTTTGAGGCCGCGAACTTTCCGATGCAATTCTCTGAGCTAGTATAACCCTACAGATTCCAGATAAACACGGAGATAGGTCATTTGCTGCTTATCTTTCTGTACTACTCAGTGGTTTCTTCCTTGTGCTTTTCCTTCTTTGCTATTTTCGTTTAGAATGCGATTTTTCTTCGATATAAATTCTGCAGACATATCGAGGTTTCTTCAACAGAAACAACTGTCTGAGGACATTGTGACCCTTAACCTCGGAGATGTCCCTCGCTCAGGGTTTCTAATTGGTTATTTCAAGACCCTGGTTTAGCTCATCTTCACAGCGTTTCAGTACGGGAACTTCAAAAATTTTCACGTTTTAGAGAAGGAAACAACCTGATCACCTATACAAGTGGCTGGTCTTACAAGGGAAGGACACTTGGTCACCGCGGCCATTCATAATGATTAGTATATCAAAAAATGCGCCCTTCAATGCTGGTTCGAATACTTCTTCCATATGCGAAACGTTAATCTGGATGGAGTTATGATTATTTTTTCATGAATAAACTGCGTGCTACGGAGGGTCAAAATTATCAATAAAAATTTTCTTTCCTTTCCAAATGCTGAATATGATTGAGATAGGTATAATACAACAGTATTCTTTTCAAGATTCTCTTCAATAGCTTCAAATGGTAACTTAGAACAAATTTGGTGATTTTACCTACACAGTACGCAAATTTTCTACGAAAAAAGTTCATAACTTCCTTCAGAAGATCGTTTCGCAGTATCGAGCACAGATTTGGAATCAGCTTTTCGAGGTACATCTTACAGTATACAGGGTGGGGCAAAAGTCTGGGAGCCTAGTACGTACCTTTTCAGATAAAATCAGAAGGAAAGTGCCTAGGAACAAAAAATTTGGTGCACACATAAACAAACCTTCACTAATACAGCGCTGCCTTCAAATTTTGAGATTGCCCCTTCTGGCTTCAAAGCAGCCCTTTGAAATCTTGGCGAGTCCGACTGTCGTGGCACGCAGACAGTGGTGATGAAATTCGTCCCACGCCTTTACGATAACTGTTTATTTCACCAGGCAAATATGCAATGTGATAGAGCAAGCTTCTGGCTACAACGCACTGTGAAGAAATTCTTTTCGCAGTGTTTAAGAAAAAATTTTTAGAATTTTAATTAAAGGCAAGTGTACTCGTATACTGGAAATCTGGATGCGATTGCGCGAACGGGAGCGAAGAATCGTAATCTGAAAATTATTGAAATTGCTTAATCGATCGAACACCAGTACACGCTTGCATAGAAGACTCATAGAAAGAAAATAGCCTAGAGTTCAGTGCCTGCTGTGCCCCTATAGCTTTAAAATTAATTCTAAAAAAATGGCCGCTGGCACGCAGCTGGTATTCGCAAATTTTTATTTTCCGTTCTTAAAAGAATAGTATCTGACAAACGCAACAGCGAGGGATTGATAGCGCAAAGTCTCCTCTACATTATACGCATCGAAGTGCTTTAGAATATCCACTTATCGTTAGTTACGAAATAAGTTGTGAAGACAAAAAATTTCGATTTTCTCGTTTTGCAGAGCACTTGTTTGATAAACCCAACTCCTACAAAAACATATAGCAAGCATTTTCAGCCAGCCAAAGTATGTTTTGTAGAGGATGATCGCAGCAATATGAAGCACAAATTTGGAGCCAAAATTATCAGTACTTCCCTGATTTACAGCACTTCAAAGTAGGCTCCCAGGCTTTTGCCCCACTCTGTACATTGCATTTCAAATGGCCACGGTGACCGAGTATCCTTTCCTCGTTAGAGCTTCTATACCGAGAAGGAATTAATTTTTGAAGTATTTTCTCATAAATACCTTTGAAGCTTAGAGAATACCACATAATTTAGGCAAAAGTTGCAGCCGAGCTGCTGTAAAGACACAAATTTACTAAGGTTCTGTGTTTCTTCTTTGATAATAGCATGTTTCCTTCCAATCTCAGGCGTGATTAGAAAGATTTGTCGATGAGCATTAACAATTGAAAGGCTTGTTTTTAATCTTGTCGTTGTTCTGACTGCATTCAGGATCTGAAACACTGATAGTCAAGAAAATATTCTCTCTTGTTAACGAAAATTCAGTCTGAGGTAAGCAAAAGGGTTTTGTCTTCCATCGAATCTTCATCAAAGTCCCTATGTGAACATGGAGTATAGGTTTTTGTGATTGCTTGAGTTGGACAAATAATCACTATTCTGTTACACTGATCTAACTACAGAACGCGGAAGTCATAAAATTCTACAAATTCTTCGGTTAACGCAGAAAGGAAAGCTGGTCTTAACGTGTTCATGCATAAGCCTGAAGTCACAGTGTAGCGCATTTGCGAGATGTGAATGTGATGCAAAATCAGAGAGTGCCTACTGTAGTGCACAAGCAGTCGAATGATACTAATTTTGAATTTACAAGCGATATTATTTGCAAAAATAGTCTGTTGAAACCTTTGAAAACTTAACTGATGTAGCACCCTTCGATAAGCCCGCTCATAAAACATGGCGGCAAGATCGACTACAGCATATTTCTGCCTAATCAATAAATTTTGCAATCGTTTTTCACGGTCAAAAACCTATCTTTTTGCAAATAACTCTCCTCTTTGTTGGGCTACAAACCGTGATTTATTGGTATATCAGGCTTCAAAACAAGCAGCGGTCAGAACGGGGGCTCGTTTTGTTTGCCTTACAATTTAAACACCGTGTTTTTCCACTTAGCTTTTTGTCACGTGGATTCTACGATTTGCTCTTGTATAGCTTCGCTTGTACCTCGCACTATGAGTCTGCCAGTGTATGTTTTATGATAGGCTTGCGATGAAACAGGGTATCGTAATTGAGAAGGACGAGAACGAAGATAATAAAATTTGGGAAGTGATTTTGTAGGACTTTTACATTGCGACTTCAACACACTGGTTTTTGATAACGGCGACTAGTTGATAGGCCGCGAATTGAGCCCCCAGTCCTCCAAAGAATCCAGAGAACGCTGAACATGAAAAAAGAGCAAATGAACAAGCAACAGGATCGAAGGTGTAAAACATATCTTAATCACCTTATTAGGATGGATTCCTTTCGTCGAGTCCTTATTAGGATGGATTCCTTTCGTCGAGACAAGTGCAAGTAGAACCGCAAAGAGGAGTCCTTTCAGGAGCCACATTGTTAATATTACCTGCGAAATTTGGGGTCGAGAGGTTGAACGTCTGGGATATTTAAAGCTATCGACTGGCAATTTCTACAAAAGTATTTATAGATGATGGGATTTGAGAATTCAGGGAGGTAATCAAGGAGGTGTAACTATACTGTTATCTCTACAGTAAGTACTATAGTGCTTGAATCGCGCAGCTTCAAGCCACTATTGCATTGTTCTTGACTTCCGATTAACTGTGAAAATCAGCAAGCGGAAATGTCAAAAATGAGACTTCCTCTTCAGAAAAAATGCCAATGATATTCCAAATTATGATTGCGTTGTTAATTGTTCACAATGGTTTTCGAGTGGAGTCTGTGCATAAATTATGTTATTTCGTACATAAACTTACAAATGGAGTTTCATTGCCTAATTAAACACATGGACATCTGATCCATATCACGTGGACATCTCGTATCATATTTTGTTTTAACTCCACACAGAGTTACTGCAGATAAAGTGAATATACAATGCTCAACTTACGTATTGTTAAAAGAGGATCCAGTAAGTATACAGTAGGCAGCCTCGAAATGAAGTACTATGTTGCGATGATACATTGTAGGAGTTAATCAGACAGTTGAAAAACCTAGTATTTGAACTGTCATTTGAAATAAATTCATTTGACCTGATTGACAAAACTCTCCCCCTTTTTGTTCACGTCGAAAGACGACTTAGTGCTCAGTTCAACGACTATCGCTACCTACGTAGAGTATTAAGATTCGAAATTGTAAAGATGAGTTAGAAAGCACTTCAGACGTACTAAGGAAAACATCGTTGATTCGCATTTGCTTGACTTTTATGGAGATTTTCAATGTTTTTAAAAGCTGTTTAATATCGAGTATGCATATTGCAGCGAGCATTATCTTGAGGCGCACCCGTGTTCCTCTATAGAGCATTTCTTATGAGCCTTTAATATTGTCTTTGCATAACACAGCATGCATTATTTTGTAATCGCATGTTCCTCCTGTAGAGCATTTCATATGACGCTTCGATATTAAATTTGCATTTTACAGGATGCATTATTTCGTAATCGCAAGTTCCTCTGTAGAGCATCAATTTGATGCTTTTTGCGTTCGAGTGCAGTGACAAATTTGAAAAATGATATAAAGAAATGTCAAGTTCTAGGAAAAAAATGGCAAGTAGCGCCCTTGTCGCAAAAATCCGATGGCATTCTTCAACTCTATAGTCTTAAACGAAAAAGGGAGACTTTTAGAGCGAGTAGTAAGCAATAAAGTAATATGTTCCCTGCTTGTATTGTTGTCCCGTTTGATGCAAGAGTCAAAGATCAAGAGTTCTGCATGACTAGCTACGACGCATTCAGCAATTAAGCTGATCTCCAACTCTGTTTCACTACTGCCCAAACTGCAAAGAGTGTTCTGGGTTGCCTTGAATTGCTACCCTACTGTAGATGTAAGGGGTCCAAAAAGCACACTGCTTGTTCGATAATTTCCTCTCGCAACGTTTTTCGACAATCTTGATCACATTCTGTAGAGGTGGCTTCAACCTATACATATAGTATGGAGCGAATCAATCGCTCCCATTTCAAAAACCACTTTTCAAGAACTTCTTATTTTTATTTATATAAAATGTATGCTGGAAATACGTGTAATCCTACACTCACTCAAAATTTCGCCGAGCGGCCCGCAAACACCGTGCGTGGGCATTTGGTGTTACCGGACCGTTCATTTTCGCTGTGTCATTGCTATGCGCTTGTTCAGTCCCACAAAAGCCGAGCTATCTGTCGACCAACGCCGGCCGAGCGAAGTCAGCTTTTCGAAGCATATTCTTATATCCGTTGTTCTGGCCATATTGATAATTTTTGGGTTCGAATGCGTAAAAGCAATGATACCGAAGAACTTTATCACTCATTATCTCAGATTTGAAAACCCATTGTATTTGAAATCCAAGCTATTTGTTTTAAACACTACAAACACGAAGTATACATCTCCTTCGCATCATATTCCTATCACTTGGCATACTGCTTCTGATGTAGGTGAGCCTGGATAAGTAGAATTTGACTTTTGATCGGAGGTCCCGATTCTTAATGACGGTGGGATTATGGATAAGTTGATGAAGGAGCCCAGTCGTAGAACTGCGAAATACTGATCACAACCAAAAATGAAAGTGATAACAAACTCTACTTTGGAAGTAGGCAAAAACACAATGAACTTGGTTGCAAAAAGTGGATAATAAACTATTCGGCTGAAAGTATCTGCTTTTATCGCAGTTCAGTGGAGCTAACCGAGAATAGTAGCAAGTAGCAAAGTCATTGATTAACCCTTGAAGGTTTGAGTAAGTTTGAAATTATGTATCCTTGATCCCAACCCATATGCATTCCCTCAAAATGACGCTCCGCCTAGCTTCGGGCTTGCGCCACGTTGCGGGAGCATCGTTTAGCGTCAACGTAGCACAGGCTTTTCTACGTTGTTCTTATTGCTATATCACTCCAAAAATGTGCACGTCCGAAGCGAGGCTGAGCGTTATTCTGAGGGAATACTTATAATTGAGATTACGGGTAGGTTGACTAGGTTGATCGCCCCATACAACGCTCCTGCGATGTCTATAGCAATTTGCCCGCAGTGACTATTTTTTTCATGCGCAAGTGCTCCCAATACGCAAAAGCAATTTGGTAAACGTTAAACTTGCTAGTCTATAATGAAACAAATGTGAAGTTAGAGTTAAGAAGTAGTATGTAATTGTCAAAATACAAAATTTCACGATAATTTTTGCATTTGTTTTTTATATCCGGTTTTGGGGCTAAGAACTATACCGGTAGTGCAGCTTCCTTGGTGCCCCTCATCAGTAGTTCCCAAAAGTTTGAATTTCGTCTGCTGCACATGATTATTTAAAAGATTTCTCCAAACGGATCTTAGGGTTGGGCCATACTGCGCGGCGTAGCGGAGTGCGCGACGCACGCAACGTGCGCATACAGAATTTATCAAATAAAGTGTCGGGTGCACCAGCATCTAAGCACATTCTCAGGGCAAGCATGGGGAAGGCGGCGCCTCAATGGATTGAAAGTGATTAAGGAGCATGTTTCGCGGAAGAGATGCAGAGTCCAGCGCGGGAATGGAGATGCTGGCGCACCCGACACTTCAACTGATAAGCCGTGTACGTGCATAAAGGTACGCGGCATAAGCTGCGCATTCTGGCTCAACGTTTAATGCGCTTTTGATGGCATTGTAAACGAAAGATTGTGTGCTTTGTCGTCACGATTTTATGAACTTAAAGCGCCCATAATCACAAAAAATTATCGAGACATATTCTATTATTAGCGCGGATGACATGTCGGATGCTCATTAACTTGAAAGAAAGTTTTTCTTTTTGAAAGTGGCTGCTATCATGATCGTAATTTGCATGCTAAAAATTCCCATAGACAAAAGTTTGAAGATGTGAGATTTTTGGGATTTTGGTCCGTGTAACCACCCTATAAAGTTATTGTGATAAAAACCAGTGGCCGTATTCATCAACGAACCCTCGAGGTTAAAAGTTACCTCAGCTAGCATTTTAGTTTATAACCCGTATTCACAACATCATCGCAATAAAATTCTTTCATGGGTCAAGTCTACGTTGAGGTAGAAATGAACCTTTAAACGCATAAACCCGTATTCATCATTCTACCTTGAGGTTGAATTTTACCTCAATCATCATTTCTCCACCAACTTTCTATTATGCATCCAAGGTAGAATTTAACCCTAGGATAGCTAGGGTTAAAATCTACCTTGAATTTGCACATAAGAGTTAAACTCTTCATAAGGACCTCCTTCATTCTAATATATTATATCAATACTAGCTCAAATTTCACTTGTTTACTTACACGGAAACCTTTTTTGGTCGAAGTTACCTTTTTAGATGGGAATGTATAAGTTTAGCAGAAAACATTCCAAATCTGTCTTTTTATCTGTGGAACGTTCCTTGACGAGGAATTGTGAGCGTTCATTGCAGCATGAATTTACATATACAATTAGGATGGAGTTGCTGAATCTCACTAGTCCTAAAGCAATAATTGTAAGATATATTAGGTTGGACATTAAGTTTTGCACCTAGTTTCATAAGTTCAACCTCTTTAGTTATGGCGCATTCAAACTTTGGCAATATGTGAAGAGTAATATGTGACACAACTGCGCGCAGATCGCTCAAATTTTGACATGAAATAGGAAAGTTTCAGGCATTTCAAAAACTAGTAAATTTTGAGAATTTCTGAAGTTTCAAGCTGAAATGAAGCCTTTACTAGCCTAGACCATGCGCAGTGATCCGGAATCGTCTACGAATTATGGCTAGCAGTTGACTCATTGGCTTAGTAAGAAGTAAACAAAATTTAGGGGAGTCGAGATTTGGCGCCCCCACAAAGTCGACCAAGTCGCAATCCGCAAGCGCTGCTGGGGACGACCGTCAATGACTAAAGAGTCAGAAGCTCAATTTTCGCCGAGACTTGGCATAAGGCTACTTGAGCTACCAGATACGAATATCATATCCATTGGTTATATAACGCCTCTTTCTTTGTTCAGAGTGGGACCCCTATATATCAAACTTACAGTAACCTTACAAAAAAGCCTTTACCACGCAAAGTCATTATCATTTTTGTGATCAGCATGTCGGATAACACCTGTCGGATAACACCAATTTTCAGCTAAATCTGTCATATTTTATATTTTTTTCATTTTATACCATATACTTAGCTTAACCCTCATTGTGAAGCTAGAATATGGCAGAAGAGCAGCTGCGCTTGTAGCTTACGTCACAGCCTACACAATCGCAAAATTTAAGTGCATATGTCGAGAGAGAGGAAAGCATTAAATGAGTTGCAAAACTTAATTTCCAACTATTTGATTACTGGAGTATCTATTAAATAAAGTACTTTAATGATTATCATTGTTCCATTGAAGCGCTAGGAAATATATTGCAACCATTTTTGTCCTACTTGCATATCCAATTTCCGCTCCAAAAAACGCTCATACTTTGTCCATAAATTCCGCAGCTAAGGAAAACAGTGGCATCAGCGTTCTAAGCCCTTTAACATGGTATCAGAGCCCAGCACGACGGTGGCAAACAGACACCCGTGAAACGACTTCGCCTTTGCCGCTATCGATTCTTATGATTTCCCGCTTGATCTCGCCACTTGCGTAGGTTGTTCGATTGGGCGATTCCCTCCTTAAAAGGACCGGCGTCGTTCCGGATTCTAACAAAGAGGCGGGGAGGAGTTTTGGGGCCAAAGTTTTACATACTAAAATATAAGAGTGAAACAGAGTTATGTAAAAATTTCGAAAACTCGTGAATCTTCGCGGTATTTGCGTTTCATATGATACAGCACAATTCTAACTCTACTTATACTCTGATGGCCATGAAGCCTGTTCTTCTTCCTAGTGTACACGGTGTCTCAAATGTAAGTACTCACTCTTTGATCGTTGGTAACTCTCTACTCAAGAAGCCTTTTGCTTAGCTGCAAGTACCATGCAGTAGTGCAGGCTTCAACTCAGGTTTATAGTATGGAGCAAAACACCTATGGCTCTTAATTGCTGTAAGATCGGTAGGAAAATATGCAGCGCCATTTTGAAATAGGCCAGCAAGAAAAGCTTCCAAAAAGCTGAAAAGTTGTGTAGCAGTGATTCAGAAGTGCTAACACTATTAGACAACCTTGCTGAGAGTTTTTACGCGTTCCAATGGTTTAGATTTTAAAGCACTGAAAAAGGAACTGCGGTTTACTTGGCATAAGTTATGAAAAAAAGCATTCTGGTAAATTGGAAACTTCACATTCATGATCAGCGACTCTGTTTAGTCTTGTGGTAAAGTTTTCAGCTTGCTGAGTGTCCATTTTGGGCCAAAATTCATACATTGATTTCAACCATCAATGTATATTTTTATATAAATTTGATAGGAAGTTAAGGAGGGGTTTTAACTTTGTTTGAAACCTTCTTCAATTTCTATTGTAATACTACAGTAATGAAGAGCTATAGGTGCTTTGCTCCATACCAGCAATCTAAGTTCAAGCCTGCTCTACTGGATGGCTGTTGAATCTAACCGAAAGATGGTACACGTTTATTATTGTACAATGGCCTACGTTTCGGCGCTGTCGCCTTCGTCAGAGCCTAAGTCGAACTCATCAGAATCTATTCCTTCAGACGTCAACAAAGACACAGAGTACTATTCAATGCCAATGAAAATCCAGTCAGAGCAACAAGAGCAATACCAACCTTAGCCAGAAGCAAAACGGAAGTCGAGAGACCGCCGTGTATGCAAGACTATGCCTCAGCTCTACTAGAGCTAGTGAGGCATAGTCTAGCATACACGGCGGTCTCTCAACTTCCGTTTTGCTTCTGGCTAAGGTTAGTATTGCTCTTGTTGCTCTGACTGGATTTTCATTGGCTTTTTCTCGAATAGTACTCTGTGTCCTTTGTTGACGTCTGAGGGAATAGATTCTGATGAGTTCGACTTCCAGGCTCTGACGAAGGCGACAGCGCCGAAACGTAGGCCATTGTACAATAATAAACTGTGTACCATCTTGGTCAACCGCTCAAACCACACCTCTCAAGTGACAAGCCATGCCAAGGTTCAAGGATAGCCGAACATGGACAATACTAACCGAAAGACAAAGACTTTGTGTGAGAAGAGATATTAACGATTAAAAAGTGTGTACTAACATTTGAGACAACCTTGTATCAATTGCCACGTTCAATCATGTTGAAACATGATTGCTCACTTCCTCAGAAGACTTTCCTGCCAAAACATGGTAACGTGCATCTACAAGATGTACGGCATTATCAACATGGCAGTCGGAAAATCACTAGCAGTAGAAGATTTCATGCACCGCTGATACGTCATGGCATGTTCCGAATAAACGTCAGTGAGTACTCTGTTGACTACCAGGTAGATTTTAACCTCAAGGTAGATTTGTGAATAGCAAATCTACCTTGAGCTAAGAATCTACCTTGAGACGTGCTCTCAAGGTAAAATTTAACCTCAAGATTCGTTGATGAATACGGCCACAGATTCCCAAATAACCCTTCTAAACGAAATTCAAGCAAAATCCTCAATCTTGCCTTTTTGGGTTTTGTTATGTGGAAAAACACTAAACTAACCTTTGAAATGGTGAAAACAGAAGACTGGTGGCCCTCAAGCACGTTATGACCACTATAAAGATTATGTTGTATAAATCAAGGGCAGTAAGTTTGACCCCCTGAAAATAAGCACTACTGCTCTCACGTATACCTACTTTGCATGAAAATGCACCACACGCTGACGAAAGTTGTATAGAAAAGAGCAATAGAAAAACAATCAAGCATTTGAACATGTGAGAGATTTAGAAAGGGGTAACGATACGAAGAAGAACGAAAAAACTCGATTTAGGATAAACTCCTTGGAATTCGAACACACAACTCTCGCGCTTCTCGCATTCGCTCCGGGCCCTGAATTAGATTATTCTCTTTGACCCCATGAGCGGCCGCATGTCCCGACAGCAGCATCTTCCATGCGTGCGCGCTCGCGCTCCGCCGGCCGGCAAGTCCGGCACTCGTTCGGTGTGTGTGCCCGCTTGGCGGAACAGCTCAGTTCGCGGGCCGCTCGGCCGGATTTTGTATGAGCAGTGATAAAAGCCGTCGATAATTCATTTCCGACTGATCTAAGTTGAAGTCAGTTTTGAGGAACCTTAAAGGCACCGTCCACCCAAAATGGAGGTTGGCGAGATTATGATCGCATACTAGTGTGAGCCCCCACACTAGGCAAATCCTCAAGTTTCGCCGCAAAAGACTGCTTCTGGAGCGAGTAATCCACTCCGGAAGTTGCAAAGTAGGCGGGGCGACCAGGGTCGCCCCGCCCACTTGCATGCTTTATCTCGCCTGCATTTGTTGCAGAGGGTTCTCAAAACAGAGATTTTTGGGGGTTTCGCGGATTTTCGACTCCATATCCGGAATCAGGGCCTTCAGAAGGGCTGAAGGCGACAAAAACTTTGAATTCGAGATTTTAAGTGTGCGGTGCCTTTGAGAGCAGCGAAGACATCAAAGCTAGAAAGGTATGTAAGCAAATAGAGTATGCGTTCTGGGACACTTTAATTATTATACACTGCTACGGTAAGAGAACAGCTAACAAACTAGTCTTCGTTTTTGCAACTTGCTTCCAGTGCTTTTATGACCATGATGCTTTCTTTAAAAGTGGAGTCTAAACTTGTGAAATTTGACTTGTAACACCACGCTATCGAAAACTTTCTTGCGCGGCATTAAAAATCCGTATATCTAAAAATGCAATCAGTCAAGAGCAGAGTTGAGCAAGATTTAGGAACAGGTCTTTCGAAAACGACACTCCCTCCGTCTTCCATAAACCCTCAAACGACCCTTCTTCCTTCTCTTGGCTTTCAGAACCTCAGTGTGTGACAGCACACTAAAGACATCATCTTTTTTCAAAGAGTTTTCAAATTCTTGAGAACTGAACGCCCGATTTTTGCGACTGCACTTCATAGTCACACGTAATGTGACGGCTGATTTTGATCTGAATAGCTTATCGAAAGGGCCATAATATTTCTGGAAGTAGGGCGTTCGTCTCCATATTTGCATTGCAGCAAGAAGAAGCTATGAGCTCAAAACTCTTGCTAGAAATGATTCGATTTCTGGATTTTAAAGGCAAGTTAAGGGGATCAGGCGCAACTCCTCAAAAGTTCAAGTAGCCTGACCTTTGAGGGGTTGCGCCTGACCCGACGAAATCTATCACCGAGGAAGCTTTTCCATTTTAGCTTTATATAATTCGCTAGCATAAACCTCGAAGCTTCTACAATAGGTGTTTGAGCTCACCCCGCCTTGTTTTGGTTTTGTGGTGATCGGTGGAGTTGAAGTACTCGAGGTAGAAAACGCGGTGACTAACATCTTGGCTGCATTTCTTAGTCCTATTTGAAGGCGATAAGAAAGTTAATTTCTAGCATCGACTGATAATAAGTGATACATCGTTATGAATACAAAAAGGTGATTTCTTTCACTTTTGTGACCAAGTTAACACATTAACGACAGTTTGACACACATGGTGTGTCAAGCAATGACTACCGCGTGGGACCGCTTGACACACCATGTGTGTCAAGGCTCGAATTTTGTTAAAATGACCACTACTTTGGGATAAACTCACTCCATGAGCTCTCTTTTGCACTGAATCTAGAGATGATCTCTACCTTTCTTTGTCAGCCCTTCATATCTACTGTAGGTGTACCGTAGATATCATTATGCGTAATTATAGATGAGAATTGTGGGTTGATCCGTAGAAGGCTTTGGTTCCAGAAAGCAGACAACTAAAATTCTGTGAGGTCGTCAATGTGTTAATCATGTTTGAAAACCATGCTTTTTAGACGTTAGGAAACACTAGAAAATGTTAGGATTGGTTTGTAGAACTCATTGACGCAATTTACAATGCTAATTGCAGGAATCATACCCAATTAACACAAAAAGCTTCTTTGGTGACCTTACTTTATGTGTAAAATAAGATGAAGACTTGGAATTTGGCTAAGACTTCGTGAGTCGAATTAGTCAGCACGCTTGTCACGACAGTCATTCCTTTGATGGAGCTGTGAGATTCAGGGTTGAGCGATTTTCTTCTTCACCTTACTCTCGGCACAGGTGATTTGTAAGCAAGCTGGGTATTTTTTTGGACAAAAAGCAAAGGGGTTGTTTCTGAGACCGAAAAGAATAAAAATTGCGACTTTTTTTCAATGAGGTTTTGTTTTTGAAGCTTTAGGGATCATGGTGGAGGTCAAAGAGGACTTCGCAAAATCCGCAAAAATCAAGGGGGACTTCGTTTTTTGCGTTTTCAACTGGCCACCTCGTGCCAAGCCTTTTGTTCTCGAAGACGCTACTCCTGACTTTGAGCCTTGAGGCCAGCAAGCCTCGTGGACTTGGTTACTATACCTTCACCCATTGCAGAAGGGGTACTGTGGATATTTTCGCATGTTTTACCGTGCACATACTGATCAAAGCTTATACTTTATCAAGATTAACTTTGCAATTCAGTAAGTATAATAATTACTAGGTATCGTCTATTCCCCATAGTATAGCGGGAGGAGCTTTGCCGACGTTTTCCATTTATGCGCGTGGCAGTTTTTGGTAGCTAGAGATTACAAAAACTAATGCTGTGAGGTGGAGGTTCAACAAGTTTTCCAACGTGTTCAAATGTCTGCATGGCAGCGCCCGCTATACGCATGGAAAATGCCTATATATGAATGATCTTACATAAGGAATTATCTATTTGAAAGGGAACAATACATTCTAATATCTACCAAAATTGAAAAGATCAATCAATTGTCTTTCTTGGGAAGTGTACAGTCATTGTTGTGTCCCATTATTACAGTCATTAAGTGTTCCATTAATTACCGTTTACCCTAATACTTTTTCAGAAGTCGGAAAAATTGATCTTTTAGAAACCAAAAAACCGCTGATTTAAACGAGATCTTCAATTGCTGTCTTTTCCAGAAGGAAACCTAATTGTACGACTTGTGATAGCAATACGCTCTGAGCAACTAGGGAATTAAACTAAGTCAAGTAAGAGCGGGCGCAGCGGCACATATCTGAAGTTGTTGCTGAATTCATGTCAAATCTCAAAAGGTGAGCATGTGCAATTGATATATTTGCTAGGCCGTAGTGCGCAAATATTATTAGTCTGCGATAAGGTCAGATGCTTACAAGGGGAGGGCCGCTGCCCCACATTACCACCAGAAAAATCGACGCGCTCGGACAGTTGCATTCGTTCTATTATATGCCTAGAAGATCAAAGCATTTGCGCTATCTCATTAGCGACTCCAATTGGCCGACTTATCCCATCAGAAGTTTTCTGCCATGGGCCAGTAGTTAGCGAAACAATCAACACAGATCTGGTTTTCATACAAGCGTTGCAAACAACTCCACTGTCTTACTAAAGAAGAGGAAAAAATCGATTCAAAATCGCGGGTTACGGTGCAAAAATAAATAACGGCTCACGGCAATTAATCTAGATATTCACGGGTCAAGGACATGCATTTTTACTAAAAAAAAGTCGCGGAATGCATTTTTCCCCGAAAACCCACGGATAAGCATTCACATGCTCGCAGATCACGAGATTTTTTTTCCAATTCCGTTGTCGGACTCAGACCCCTAAGTGCTAACCACTACACTACGGAACTTCTATGTCAGGACAAAGGCTAACCTTTCCTTTACCTGAGTGTGGAGGGGATTACATTGATCTTACTATGATCTTTATTATACAAACTATATCGAAAAGGGGAAAAGGGAAAAAAGATCCGTCTTCTGCCGGTGGGCGGAGGCCACTGCCAGAGGTTCATCTTAGGCCAACATCCTCATAAGGAATCGTTGGAGTTTACTGATTTTACCAATGTTACCCGCGTTACTTACTCGTGTTACCCGTATTATCAGTGTTACGCTTGCTCGTGTTACTAATGTTACCGCTTTTATTGTTGTTGAGTACTAAATTGATTGGTGATGTGTCAGTGACTATTTCATTACTCAACTGAATAAAAGCGGTAACACTAGTAACACGAGTAACAAGCGTAACAGTGATAACACCGGTAACACGAATAACACTGATAACACCAATAACACGAGTAACACTGGTAATACGAGTAACACGGATAACACTGGTAACATCGGTAAACTCTAACGGATCTCTAAGCAGTGTTGGGTAATACCTGCCGACACATTACTAGCAAAGGATAGCTAACATGAGTTGATTGTTTGTCATGCTGCAACTTTCTTCAAATGCGAGAAAAATCAATTTCTAGCCAAATACTGGAATACTGATATACAGTACTCTCAAATCGGAGAAACAAATGGGGTGAAAAGACGACGGCATCTGTCTACGCACTCAAAAACGAATAAAAAACGAAAAAGTTGGATGCTATGAACATACTAATATGAGCTCCACATCGATGCACTTTTAGTTATGAAACTTATATTCTTTGTTGAAATAGTGTACCATACAGATGCTCATATGCGTCTATACATATCTTTTGCTATGTGTCGATGCACTTTTAGTTACGAAACTTATTTTCTTTGTTGAGATGTCCTATAGAGGTGCTCTCACATGCCTGTACATGAGTAAACTACCACACAATTAACAATTCTATTTGCGAAAGTGCACCGGTATAAATGTGCTTGAGGATTGACTCCATCCCAAAAATGATCCTCTATTGTTTTCTTCTGGTAAGCTGCATCAGCAAATATTCGTTTTTGTACGATTCGATTTTCAGATCCTTCCAAGCTACTCTGAAGCCTATGCTGACTCGGATGGCTATAGAAAACCTAAAAGCGATAGTGAATGGATGAACAATCTCAAAAGGGGATTCGAAGGTTCTTGCAGGCCATATGGCAAAAATATCAGTCTGGTTAGCTCTACATCTACAATTTCGGATTTGAGAATAACTTTCACCCATCTCATGCGCTTCAAATCAGTCCAAATAGTTTACGCTAACAAATTGTACTATATACAGCGTGAAAATACAAAAAAATTTGTAGAAATGGTCACCCACCTTTCACCGCAATATATCGTCCAAAATCGTATTTTTTTACCTCATCCAACAATCTTTTTTCAGACCTACGATCTGTCGAAGTTTCGCAATCTCGAAGGATATGTGAACAAGATAGAATTTCAGCCAGAAAAATACCGTATATTCAGCATGTATACAAGATGAGTTGGATAGCAGGCTGTAGCGACTCGGTGGGCTCTTGCACCTAGATGTTACCCGAGGCCTGATGCTCGCCCGATAATAAACGACGTACCTAGCCTACTGCGTACTAACGCGCGACCGAACAGAACATGATGTTAATTAAGTGGTTTATCCTTAAGGCACTAAACTACAGTTAAAATAAAAAAGGAATACTACACTAAAACAAAAAACAATCACTACTACTACTAAAACACGGGACGAGGGCCCGTCCCATGCTACCGATGCGCGCTGCAAGCATTCTCAAAAATACATGAGGCTCCCGAGGTTTCGCGCAACAAATCCACCGCGCAACGCCAAGGTGTAGACGACGGCACGTCCCCTCCACCTCCTGTAGATGTTTTCCGGTTGATATTAGGCGCGTGTGATTGCGCTACCAAAAAGAATCCATTTTCCAATCCAAAGAACTTCCGGCTCAACTGCTCTTACAAAAAAGGACAGGAGCATGGCGGCTGAAACGTAATTCGAACAAGATATCTAAAACCAATCAATAAGACGAAGGCGAACAAGGGCAACCAAATGAGGCGCCGCCGCTTTATATAGCCGCCTGGCTGGCAACGAGCCAATTAAGGAGACGATCCGGAGACGATCGCGGCAACACGCGTCTCGGCTACCGTAATCGTCGCCGGATAGCGCGGTAACCGATGCCCCCGGCCTCCGTACTTCGAGGAGCGCCTTGCATCGCGAGACGCGACACAGGCCATGTCCATTTCGATCTTCGTTCTGTGCAACAATCTTGTGAGATTTTTAGATACAGATATTCGAGGAAAGACCTTTACCGAATAGCACATGATTTCCTCCTCAATATTGGCAAAGAACACACCGGAGAAAAAGATCCTGGAAAGGCATGCGAGGTAACATAATATCGACTACCGCAACAGAGGCGCCAAAAGGTATATGTATGGGCGTGAACAGGGCCCGGCAGGAGGTGGCATTTCAGAATTTTGAAAACGATATCCCCTTTGAAGCCAAAATTTCTTACGACTTCCCCTTTGACCCTATTTTTGACCCTCGTAAGTCCCTAACAAACAGATATACACAAACAATAAGATGGGCGGTCTCAGCGCTTATTTAGTAGTACTACCTGGCTTTCCTGGTCCAGCCCGGGTCATCAAGGTGTCAGCTCAATGGGTTCATCGCAAGGGAACCTATAAAAAACATAAGGTCAAGATTTGCACAAACTTTGACGTTTATATATCTAAGATACTACTCATTTATTAGTCAGCTGCGAAACTTTACAATTTACAATAACCGATTGCGATTGGAGCGCGCCTTCCGAGGCCGATCATAACGCTGTGAACCCTATTTGGGGCTGTATCGAAGCGGTGCCTTGGTGGTTTTGGAAGCGGTCTCGACCTAGTCCACATTTATGTAAAGAAATCCGGGAAATTATGTGAAGGGAAGCAGGGAGCCACCCCAGGTGGCCCAGGTGGCGCGGGAGCCACCTAATGTCGAAAAACACTTACCATTTTTTAAATTCACATAAGTTTCTCATAATTCTTCATACTTTTTTTGTGCTCATGGTCCTCCAACTACACAGCAAATTTGGTGCCATATGGTAACTTGTGCATTGAAAACGAGCCTATTTTGTTATTTTTCTCTTACAAGAATTGCGATTCGAATTCCCGCCTGCGGGCAGGCTAGCGATCGGAGCACAGAATCTTCACATTGCTGGAATCTAAGTTCATAGGACAGTAGCATCAACAAGGAATGATGAATAAAGAATGATATGTGCATTGTTTATCGGTAAACAAAGGGGAAGTCGTATTCTGGGGTCCGGGGCTTCGCCCGCTTTTTCGGGCCAAAAACGATATCCAGCTTGTGAAAGCGCCACCCCCGCCGGGCCCTGGGCGTGCGTGGGCGCCGCAATGTCACCTCGCTTCGTTTAAGTTCGAAATGTTTTCATTTGCGCCAAGCACAGAATCTGCAAACGCGAACCCGGACACAGCCTAGCAAATTGACAAGCTTAGGCTGAGGTTCATTAGTCCGTAAGTTTCAAAACAGTTCCAGCACAGCGCATAGTCCTAGTTTTGGCTGGAACTCTTTCGAAACTTACGGAGCAGTACGAACCCAGCCTTATCTGCCCGGTAGTATTTAACCACTTCAAGATGAAACTTCGCAAGATCCTTTGCTCAGTTCCCGAGCTGCGTCGAGCATGAGCACGCATGACTTCAAAGTTTCGTGCTAGCTTCTGTTTCAACTCTCGTAATCTGGGTCCTCAACATGCTAGCGATTAGATCACTCCGAGAATTCTTCCTTTTTTCCAACAACTTTGACTAGACACCAGATTTCGCAGAATAGTGACTAAGGAAAGATTTGTGATGCATTTGCTTCAGAGCAAGGCTTCCTCTTCTTACTGATTAAGTTTAAGATTAAAAACTTTAAAAAGCGTTGAAATGCGGAGTGTCAATTTTACTTTTTAGATTTCCGCTATCAGTCTCACTTTTTATATGTTTCGCAAATCTCGCAGACTACCAACAGATTGAGCATGCTCTAGTCTTCCCTCGAAAGCTCCAAATCTGCAAATCTCTCTGAAATAATGTTTATTTTTTGGTAAAGAATTTTTTGGCAGCTGAAAAATTTGCGGGTTCACCGTTTTGCAGTGGGTTTTGAATTGTCGTAATTTCTCTTTCTTGCTACAACTTTCTGCAAAAATCTACATTTTGAAATGTGATAAAGACCATCAGGTGCAGCGAACCTTTTTCAGAGCGCACATTGAACTATACTCATATCTCATATGGTCAGAAAAATATGGATTGAAAAACAAAAAGAGTTTTTTTCTGAAGCCTTGTTTTTGACAGAACATAACTCCTTTCACACTTTGTTCTTATGATTTATAAGCAGCCTATCTTGTAGCCGCAATCTAGTAGTACAAATATTCATGGAAACGGCTTGGAGAAAAAAGATTGGCGAAGACGGAAAAATCGAAATTCAAAAATATCACCTTTTTAGCATTTTCAGTAGGCTTCAAAACCCCGTAGTAGAGAATTTTTCAATTTTCTGCGTACTGAAAAGCTGGATGTTTTTGCAAAAACCACTAATGGGACTCCTACCCTCACGCTTACAGAGATGAGCAAAGTTTGAGCGACTGCATTTTACAAAAAAAAGTTATGACCACGACCATTACCCATGTTAAGCCTCCGATATCTCACTTTAGATAACTTGAAAAAACATGGTTGTATATGCATAATGTAGACAATTTCCATTAAATATAGCGGCTAAATTTTCGATAGACCACCTTCATTCGCTCTCAAATTCTGGCCAGAAAAATAAATGCAACGAAAATCCGATTTTGAGTGCGATTATGTGAAGCTCTATAAATTCTTAAAAGAGTGGGCGAAGTTCCTTTCGAACATCGTCAGATAGAGCATGAAAACAGCTTTCTAACAATGTGGTGAAACCGTTAAAAAGAAAGACGTTTGATGGAGAAAAGTTGTCCTGAAAAAAGTCTTAGGAAAACGCTCATTATTTTTGCACCAACCTAATATTTGCGCAAAGGACTGATGTCTCATTCACATGATTTCGTCCACAGGGTTTCATTTTCATTTTCAAAATACTTATGCGTGTAGCGGATGGCAGAATTTTCTAATACATGGCTGTTATCAAGTAAGAAATCTAATTAAAAAAAGCCATAAATTATTTAATGATCAAATGCTCTGAGACATTGCGGTCTTCTTTTAGCTAATTGATATATTTTCAGTTGCTCCAGCAGAAAAACAGATTTATCTGTGAACCGTATACCTGGTGGTATTCCTACCTTTATTGTCTCTTCACTGCTGAACAGTGAAGCTTAATAAGGTTTGGTCCATCGAACTCGAATGGACTGACAAAGATATATAACAATTCTGTTTGGCACAGAATACTTTGTCAATAATAAAGCAATTTTTAGTATCGGTTTTGAAGACATGCAAATTGATGTTAAACACGATTTGATCAAACAGCTATATGCAGAAAAGCATCGAACCAAGTTTCCGAATGTGTTTATATTCATTTTTGGGCCACTGTATACTGTACTGCCATTGTTTGAATCGAATTCACATCCAGGTAATCCAGCAAGTTCTGACTTGGTCTACTGTATAAGAACACTAAGCTCATCGTTTACATAATAACAATAATAACGATTGTGTAGAAAAGTAATAGACTTCCTGCCATATAATATGGTCATGTGCGTGAAAGAAGAAAGCGAAAGCCCCAGAACTTTGCCTTAAATCATAATTCCCTCCTTTTTTCTCAAAGTTTCAGGGCATCAGTCTAACAAGGGAAGAATACCAACATAATTTGGCAAACCAAGAAGTAATGTACATCAGTAGACCTTCACCTTCGAACGCTGATTCCAAATAAACTGCTTTCCTTCTCTGCGGGACTCTTCTCAGAAGGAAGCAGTGGCGTACCGAGGGGGGGGAGGCGGGGGGGGGGGGGGCGCGCGCCTTCCCCCCGAGAATGGGTCGCGAAATTTTTGAAAGTTACTTATATGGGTTATAAAAATGTGCAAGTGACTTGTTTATTTTTGTAAATAATTAAAATAATTTTTAAAAATTTTTAAAAAATCAAATTAGCCTTGTAAAAAAAATTTTTTCGGGGGCGTGGCTAACGCCACGTACCTTCTTTAGAAAAAATTTTTTGTCGCGCCCCCCCCCCCCCCCGAGCCAAAATCCTGGGTACGCCACTGGAAGGAAGTTATGAGCGTTTGAGTGTCTAAATTTTATAGAGTGGCCTAAAATCAGCTAAAAGCTCTAAGACAACACCTAGTGGACTTTTACTAGCTTGTTTCTTCCTTGTCAATATACTTGATACAGAACCAGGGCACGGCACAGGTGGCTTGGCAAGCAAGCTGGATATCGTTTTTGGGGAAAAAGCAAAGGGAATATCGTTTTTACGGTGGAGCATAACGTTGTCTTTCGGTCTGCGGCCGGCACGCTGCCGGCATGCCGCTAGCAAATAAACAAAAGGTTTGTTTACAGCGAAGTGAAGATGAAATGACACCAAAATAGGTGTGTAGATGGGCAATGGGGAGTTAGGACTAAGTATGAAAAATTATGAAAAAATTATGTGAACTAAAGGCGTGCTCAACTTTTTTCGGACTTAGGTGGCTTTCAAGCCACCTGGATAGCCACCTGAGGTGGCTTAGGAAAGAAAAAGTCATAAATTTTTCCTCCCTCACATAATTTTTCTACTTTCTTTACATACTTTTCATCTACATCCCAAACCCTACAAACTGGTTCCTAAACCGCCTCAAACCCCCTTCTCCCCGCTTAGTTATAGCCCCTTGAAAATTTTGAATGGCCGCGGAAAGGCTGCTCTAGGCGCGTATTGCTGCACGATGGATACATCATGCCGCCATTCCGGAGAATATGAATATCATCGCGTGTGTTCGTTAATTCTTTTCGTTTTTTTTTCTGCTGTTGCTTTGTTCCGTTCCTTTTCATGTATTTTCTCTTCGAATATCTCGTGGCGGATGTTGTAATTTATTGAAGTCAAAGGGGACTTCATTTTTTGCAATTTCGGGACGCCACCTCGTGCCGAGCCCTGGTCTAGGGTCAAAGGGGACTTCGTAAAAATTTGCAAAAGTCGAGGGGGGCTTCGTTTTTTGCATTTTCAACTAGCCACCTCGTGCCGAGCCCTGTACAGAACTGATAACCCACTTTCACGTATTTTTGCACAGCTTTCGCCAATTTTGTGCCATTCAAGACTTGACAAACTTGGACTTTTAAACGCTCATAACTTCTTTCGGAGGATGATTTCGCAGAAACCGAAACCAGGTTTGGAATCAGCGCTTGAAGCTTCCACTGATATACATCTCTTTTTGGTTTGCCAGATCATATTGGTATCCTTTCCTTATAAGTGACAGCAGCGACTCACGTGTACAATTTAGAGTAATTCATCAGTGGTTGCTGCCACTCCAATTCCGAAAACTTCGCTCGAAGAATTTCGTGTAATGAAAGCCGCCATGGATTTTACGTATTTTTCTTTATAATACTCAGGAGTTTAACTCCTAATGCAATATAGCGCGCGGTTTTTATAGTGCTCAAACATCGGGTTAACGAGTATGGTATCTTAGTTGCTAGACTACCAGCTATATCAGGCCCTGTATGCAATTTTACGATGACTAGAACTATACGCTTTTACGATGACTAAAACTATACGCTACCAAATCTTCCATGTGCAAATCATTTATTCGTGGAGCCTTCGCAAGTAGGTACTGAACAAGCACAAATATCGACATAAACGTAGACATCTTATCAATATGACTTGTACGTAACTTTGCACTGAATTCATGTAAGATTAGAACATGGATGACCATAGAAAGGATCTTTGCTGTGCAGAGGAAAACACGCAATTAGTTCTTACTTCTTTGAAAGTACTATCGTAATAGATTGCAGATTTTGCGCTTACCCCTTTGCATTTGACCTATTCGCAACGGAATTTAAATTAACAGTTGTGGGAAAAATCACATGTTCATTTTAGCTAATTCATGTTATTCCTTCCATGGAATTCATACGTTCACTACCAGACATGTTGCAACTCAGACTTGTCCCATAAACAAGTCGGATTTGGTGGAAATACTGCTAAAAAGGTTTTTCCAGTAGGGAGCAGTATGTTACAGAAATGATACTTAGACTTGGCCGTACCTCACGCGATTCCAGTCGCGTGGCGACTGGAATCAGATCCGTGTCCAACCCTGACAGACCGCAAATGCATCTGTACAGCTTTCGCAGATAGACAAAATAACCTGTCTTTTGCACATTTAGAGCGCGCATGAGTTGTGGTGAAAAATTTCTAACGATAGGAAGTCCTCTGAAGCAATGAAATCAAACCTTTCCCCATTTTCCAGCGATTCTAGGAGACAAAGGTTGGTATGGTGGCCCGTAAGGCAACGTTGTTGATACATACCATTCTCCGTTGACTAGCCAGTGCAGGCATGTATAGATGTAATTATATTTTGTGTTTAGATATAGTTTGTGTTGTCTGAAAAATTTAGTAAGAAAGTAAAAGCTTGCGGTACCAGCAAAGGAATGATCAAAAATTGAAGTGGCCATTCCATGCAAACTGCTATCATTCGATGCACCATTGAGCGCTGATTTCGAGTCTGTTTTCCATATCCGCTTAGCGCTCTAGTGGACGAAGTTATGAGTAATTTAAAAAATCTTACAGAAAACTGCGAGATTGGGCAGGTTATTGCAATTCCAGCTCATTTTTATGCTTCAAGATATAAAGGAACCTGGTTGCCTGCTTTGGTCCAACATTAAGCCGTATATGGCTCTGCACAGCCGAATTCGCGCAACGGCTCATGACTTCGCCCACATAGGCGCTGAGCAGATATGAAATACAGATTCGAAGTCAGCGTTTTATGCTGCAGCAGTTTGTTTGGATTGGCCACTTCGATTTTTGACCATTTCCTTGTAAGTCTATTCAGCTTCTACCACCACAGACACTGTCGAACTAAGAAACAACATGAAATTGAACAGCATTTTTGCTGGCAGCATCTCTCAATTTTTAAGAGCTGTTGGTCTGAAATATTTTGAGCAAAAATAAACCTCAGAAATGTTGTAATAAAATGGCAAGATGTCAAGCTTGAATTGATGATTTTGCTTTCAGCAACCAAATTTCTCATAATTTCTCAACGTCGTTGAAAACGTAACAATCTCCTTTTCTTTTCTATCAGTCTCCTATAATTTCGGTGCTTATCTTATATCCCGAAATCAGATTTTCCCACTTTTTCTATTTTAATTCATAGAATTCTAAGGTAAGCAGGAAATTGTGCTGCAGTCCATGCCCAAGGCGTCACTCATTTTTCTATAACCGGCGTTGCTGTAATTTCACAGTCATCAAAATCCATAATGCAAACTCATCAGGGGTGGCTTGCTGATTATAATACTGTGTACTATAGAGTTTGTCCAAACCATGTGTTTGAATAGGTGGTGAAATGTATGAAGAGGGCTCGATATGCAAAAATTTCTATAACCGGCGTTGCTGTAACTTCATAGTCATCAAAATCCATAATGCACTCGAAACAAGAAGGTTACTGCCGCAGATGCCATTTCCGCGTTCATTTTATAAGCAGCCTGACCTAGTACGAGATGTTGGTTTAAAATCGTATCCTTTCTTCTGGTGCCTGAACAGATACAAACGACAGCGCCAGAAAAACCTGACGCAGAAACAGTGGCAGGGATTTAAGGAAATTCGTCGCTCATATCAGATGGATCAGTGCGTAATTTGTAGTAGTACCTCAAGAATCTTATATATAAAGCTGAATGTCTGTTTGTCTGTCTGTATGTCTGTCTGTATGTCTGTATGTCTGTGTGTACGTATGTTCCGAATAGAAAATTCCATTTCTGAACCGATCGGGACCAAACTTGGCACACATACACTTCGGGCCCCGGCGAGTGTCATAGGCTACTCCTGTGCCAACTCCCAGCCCCGTAGCTCAAATTTTGCAAAAAAATCGATAAAATCGACATCGATCGATAGCGAAAAGTGGACTGTGGCACCTGCCGGGGCCCGAATTGTATGTGTGCCAAGTTTGGTCCGGATCGGTTAAGAAATGGAATTTTCTATTTGGAACATACGGCGGAGCCGGGTAAGCCAGCTAGTAGTCTCATAGAGACGCATAAACTATCCTTGCAAGATACAACATCATTGTCGGCTGAAACTTACAAGATCAGACCTATAATCAGTAGCGTAGGCGGCCCCTCCGATCGAATTGCTTGGTTTTTGAATAAAATTCTAAGTAGCAAAGATGGTAGCAAAGATATCAGCTCATCTATCCAATACGACAGACTTTATCGAACAAATCCGAAACACAAAGTTTGACCCGCATAGTGTAGTTGAGTCATAGGACGTGACCTCACTTTACACAAATGTACAAAACCATCAAGCTTTGCAAGCACTATCGGAGCTGTTAGATAAACACGCTGGATCTATCAGCTTCTATGGACTTAGCAAGATGCGAGTTATGACCCTAGTGAGCGAGTGTTTACGCTGCAATATCTTTCGATGGTCTGGAGTTTACTACTTCCAGATCCGCGGGCTAGCTATGGGTCAGAGACTAGCACCGGTTCTCGCCATATGTTTTATGAGCAAAGTCGAAGAGCCTGTGTTAAGTCGAATGCCGTTGATGTACTGCCGCTAAATCGATGACTGTTGTTTGGTGACCGCTACACAGTCCGAAATGGACGAGTGTTTTAGGATCCTCAACCAACAGTCGCAGTACATCCGGCTTACTCGCGAAAAACCACGAGAGGGGTGGCTGCCTTACCTAAACACCCTGGTCAAATTAAGCAATGGCATTGTAACAATGAAGTGGTATCGCAAGAATAGTTGCAAAAACATCCTCATCAATGCAAAGTGTGCACACCCCATGAGCACTAAACTAGCTGCAATATGTTTAAAACAGCAACGATGGTGTGCACCGGAGAGGATGAAGGCCTCGAAGCGCGATGTCTAGCCTCACAGATCGCCCGCAGTAACGGCTAGGCAATTTCGGCGCAAACGCAAAGTCATAATCGTCAACAGCATTTACGCAAAGACCGCATTCGAATCGAAAACAAAATCGCACTCTGCCTCCCGTTTATTTCAGATAAAGTCAGCTCTGCCTTCCAACAATGCATTTCGCGGGCACAGCTACTAGACCATGTTGTTTTGGTTAACATACCGAACGACAATCTCAAAAAAACAGCTTCTCCGTAATCGCCTTTACGATCGACAATGTATAACGGAGAATTGCATTGTGTGTCCATACATGCCTCGATTGCAAAGCAAAATATATTGGCGAAACTGGTAGAGTGTTAAGCTACGCTTAAAAGAACATCTGGCAGGCAAGAGACGAAAGAGTTCAGTAACCCCGTGGCAAACATAGGAGTGACGCGCATGAGGGAAATGATTTTGCAGTTAAATGCAAAATTCTGGCGTTTGAAACAGATATTACGGCTAGAAAGATTCCAGAGGCTTTCTGAATATCCGCAAAGACTCCAGAAATGAATAACAAGAATGAGTGCCTGTCTATAACCGCTGAGTTTCTGCCGTATGTGCCACTGTGTGAGTTGTAGATAGTGGATAGCGACTTGATGCGCATTCTACTGTATCACTCACTTGTCCGTCAACTTGTGTCACATCCAGTCGTACGGACATTTCGAAAAGCTGTGGTGCAAGGGTGAGTATATCTGTCTTGAGGATTTTTGCGACGCGAAGTTGGAATGAAGTCGAAACTGGCTGAGTAGAGGAGATATCTGGTGGTCTGGTATTACGGATGATGCCTTGAGTCGTTTTCAGGCCTCTGAGGACGACGAAAGCGTCGAAACGTTAGGCCAGTACGAATAAATCTGCCACCATAATAAACCTGTACGGCACAATAGAGTTGAAGATTATAAGCATGCCCAGGTTTAAAGAATACGGAACATGGAAATTATTAAAAATTGGAGGGTTTTGCGCCTAAAAGTGTCCTCTGATCTTTATTGATCACGTTTCCGTTTCAGGCGAAGTGTTCACAATTGTTTAACGTGACAGTATAGGAAAGTATGTATAATTTTCCGGTGTCTTCCGCTTTTCTTACGTCAGCATGATGTGGGTAGGACGTGCATTGCATCTTTTTCCATGTAAACCTACATCTATAGGCTGGTGCATGACGAAGGCGCAATAACTTTGGGCGCGAACGCGGCTTTGTTAGCCGCAGAGCGCATGAGGCGCAGGATTTACAACGGTGTAGATACGCGCGCGCCGCGTTCGCGACCGCTCAACTGATATTGCTTCTGCGCCTTCGTCATGCAGTAGCCTTTAGTCTCACTCAGATTTTTTCACTATAAAAAATTATGCCAATGGCCGTTAAATGGTTCCGTATATTGAAAACGTCTACGATCCGGATCGATAGCGCAACCTTTCTTACGTTATCGAAGCCCGACTTGCGAGATCCTCCGTTGCAAATCAAATGCTTAGGTGATATAAAGCGTGAAATAGCAGTCTTCTTTTGAAAAATCTAAGTTTATCTCCATTGTGGCTGATTCATTGTGCTTTCCAATCCTACTTCCAGTCTCTTTCTGTGCCGACCTCTCCACGGGTGTCTTGATCACCATCACAAGATGATTTACTTTATTGTCAAGCTTGTTGTATGTTCACCTCATTGTAGATCTCTGAAGTGATTTCACCTTGTTCTCCCATATTGTTGTTGATAAATTTTCTTGAATAGTTTTTTCGTTTCTCGATAAAGTGTTAGCTGCACCACTACGATCACTTTTGATTCAAAGAGGTAATCGTAAAAAATTAGGGTCAAAAGGGAATTTGTTTTGGAAAATACCTTTTGCTCACTGCGTGCCGGGCCTCGACCTTTTACCCTCACACGCTGGTCTTCCGAAAAATATGCTTTTCTTATACCCTTTTTCTAGTTGTTTCTTACATATGCTTTCGTTTTCGCGAATCTGTCCATCCCAGAGTTCTGTCCCTCAGAAATAACAAAGTAAAAATCAAATTTTCTCTTCTCACTTTCTATCTTTGAAGCCGTGAAGATTATTCGGATTTTTTCTAATAAATGTTAATGTTGAACCTGGAGTTTTGTGCTAAAGTACCCATTAAGATCGATTATTTTTAGGAACCAAACTAAAAAATTTAGAATCAAACTTGACCGTTTGCAAGGTCGTTTGGCTTCACAAAAGCTCTGGGAGGGATGCGATTGCAAAATTTCGCTCTGCTCTGCTAAACTGAACTTAGTAAAGCTTAGATCGCGATGGCAGTTCTTCTCATTTCCTAGAAAAGAAAACAATTAAAAACTTGAAAAAAAAACAGTTTTTTACCTCCCCTGAAAGTTTTTACATACAACCATTTTCCGAGATAAACTACGTCTGGATGTCAGAACTTGCGCACAAAAGAGCAAGATCTTCTCCGAAGCTAAACTACAACGTCAAGTCTTGCTTTTTTGCTTTTCTCTTTTCTCAAGTAAAAACTTTACTTTTTATACCGTAGTACTCTCATGCTGTAGCAGAATAAACAATGGGGAATAGTTTTACGATTGTCTTCACAAAAATTGTGTAGTCCCTACTAACAACTAAGTTTGCATCGAATCCTCAAATCGTCTCTTCAGCTCTCTTAAAGCTGTGCAAAGATAACACGAAGTTCCAATGTTAGGCACAAACAGTCAGTAGGCGATTGTTGACAACGGTTTATTGATGCTGATAAGATTTGGAAGAGGCTTTCTTGACATAATCTGCAGCCCGATTTGCTATAAATCTAAAGCCTTACATCCAGTTCGATTTACAAATAGAAGATATAATGAGCTGTAATTGCAAGTATTAATATTTTCCTTTAAGGTCACTAGTTCTTATTTTTGCAGAGGTTGTTCCGCACGATGATGGTATTTTGGGCGCAAATAGTCTTCATCACAGCGACAATCATTTCTTTTCCCCTCTATCTACTTATTATCATTTGCATGAAGGAATGGAAACAAAATACTTTTTACCTTCTGATTATTTCGCAGGTAGAGGTAGTTTATCTAGTTTGAGTACTAGACTCATCATTTACTTCACTCAGGGTGCGATTGACCTTCTTGTAATAATAAATTATTTGGTATTTGCGACACTTCGCTTGTCTGGCCTTGCTGACGAACTCGTTTGGACCTATCAAGTACCATTTGTAGCAGCATGGTCTTTCATCCAGACTTATACCTCCGTTATCATTCGCTGCTTTGGCGTCCTGGTAATATCGCTGCAGAGGTATATTTCTTTATGCAAGAAAGGCACGAAAGTTGAGCAGGTAGCTACAACACTTCTTCGAATTTTTATGATGTTTTGAATTTAGCTCATGAATACAAGCCAGCGGTGGATTTTACCATTGATCCAATGGATTTTTCCGATCGTTTACTCTATTCCAATCTTATCTATCGAAGATGTTACCTTTCTGTCTAGAGAACGCCTTGAGGTGCTTGTCAACAAGGAGGACATTACGGTAGGTAGCTGTCGTCTGGTGGTGAGGGATGATTTGAGCGGTAGTCGCGCATAATCAACTTTTACATCTACGTTTGTCGCGGCTGCATACTAGGCTGTTGCATAAGTTCTGTCCGATTTTTTTGCCTCATGTTTGAAGCAGCTGTTCTAAGAGAATTTCATCTCTAATTCGATACGGTTGGTATCATTGAAAAGTGCTTTCCTTGCGCTTTCTAAAGCATACCAGAATTCAATAAAATTCTTAGTGTACGGAGATCACAGGCCTAAAATCTCTAAGTGGCCGAGGTACGTTCTATCCCTAGAAATATGTCCTTGCGAGGATATCTCCACAATGCGCCCTTCAAGTCAGGTTCTTTCATTGGCTTCGGAATAAGGGTATGGAATGCTAGTATATGCAGAAGTTCGGTCCCATGAAGAATACGTCTTGCTAGTGAAATTTATCCTCGAACATAAATCTTTGGTATAGATGTTTTACAAGCAATAACTTTCTGCGAATAGAAGTAATCGACAAGCTCAAAGTTGGAGGTGCTAGGGCAAAGCAAGAGCTAACAGGGCCCATCCACCAATTCCTTTTCGGCGCTCACGTCAGTTGTAAAACGTTCGTAGTTCATAAATAGGCATGCACACATGTGCTGAAGCGAGGTCAAAAAGTGGCTAATTTTTTGTTCGGTCAAGAAAATCTCTCGGCAGCGCAAACCCTATGGGCTCTTTTATGTTGCATAATAATCTACGAAAATTTCTCTATCCATCCATTATTAGAAAAGATGCCTATCAATTTTCATAAGGGAGCGTTACCATGTCAAAAAAGACAGATTCGAAGAAAAACGCTGCGAAGTTTTTGCATTCTTGGTTCTTCCTTAACAAAGATTTGCGCAGATCTCAATATGCATTTTTTAGCCAAGGGACTGCTCAACACATAGAAACTAAGATCTTGGAAAAAAGTTGACTCTGAAAGAAGTTATGACATTTTAAACTCAAAAATTCAAATCGGACAGAACTTATGCAACAGCCTAGTACTTGGAGTTATAAATGACCAAATGATCACTTCGCATCTTATCTTCATCAGAGATTTGATCACCCAAGCGATCCGGATGTGGTGCGCGATCTATCCGAACCCCCCCCCCCCCCCTCACTCCTGTGATGCAAAAGTATTGAATGATCAAGTACATGAACTTGCCATTTTGAAAGCGTCGTTGACTTTGTAGGGCAGCATAGCTAGTACAAGTGATTCAGAATAATCACAATGCAGAAATGAACGTGGAAAGCATTCGTGCGAAATCAATCGCAGAGCCACGAGCTACGTTGGCAATGACACAAAAGGCAAAAGGCTCGGGGATTGATCGCATATTTTCGGATAAACGGCGACAAGACGAGGAGAGCACAAAACTGACCTCCTTCATGGTGAGTAAACGAGCTCGAACAGCTGGTGAAGGGGACATTTTGGCAACTGCGTTCAATTTTAGAAGCCTGACTGGTCCACTAGATTGGATCACAAGCAATGACGAGTGTTATAAAGCGAAAAGGAGCGTAAGTTTCAAATCAGCCGGCCGATCATCGCCGCCGCCAAGGGGCGCAGCGGCCGAGAGACAACAGCGACCGATGGTTGTTTATAGCCCCTCTGCGCACACACAAACAACAACGTGGGCCCCCCGTTCTAGCCCCTACGAGCAGATCTTCCGAACTCTGGTCAGCGCCGCACAGCTGTGGATGAATGCAAAATTCTCGACAGAACCTTCTATCGAGGAAAGAAAGCGAAAACCTTCAGATGCCTTGAATTCCATTACTTGGTTTGATAAACGTCGCCATCTTGGTAAGTTATGCACTTTTGGCAAGGAAGTACTTCGAGTTTCTTGGTCTTTCAAGGACTCTTTCAACTTATAGGTCATTTATAGAATCGTTAATTTCTAATGTACAACTGAAATAATTCTAATATATTTTGATACTTTGATATTGATATTTTATATATATATATATTTTAGTATATTTTTCAATAAAATAATTTTGAATATATAACTTGGAAACTACGGAATAGCGAGGCAATTTTATGAGTGAAATCTTCATGGAAGCGCGGTCAAGGGGCCCACTCCCTCCAAAGGTCCCCAAATCAACGGCAGTTCAGAGCTATACAACCTTTCAAGAATTTCAGACAAAGATTCCTACTAGCTGTTTGATCTTACCATTGCTAAGACAGCTATTGATAAATAATTGGTTGAAAATATCAGGAAATTGTCACAGGTTGCATTTTTACGAGTTTTTGACCTATAACATTTACTTTTGAATCTAGGATTGAGGTTGCATAACGATCTCATATAATTCCTCAAGTGTTTGAAAGTCTCGAGAACGTTATCAATTACTGAAAATGTGCTGTTTGGTCCATTTGACAATAGAATCGCGCCTCTTGACATACTCCCAAATTTTCACAAGTTATAACACGTAACGTGTGAACGGAAGTAAATCTTTGGACTGAAGAAACGGAATATGTCTACTTGCGATTTCATTTTATAATATTTAATTTGTGGTAGTGATCTAGTTCCTGCCTTCGCCATAGCCTAAGGAACGACAATGTCACAATAGCTAATTTTTTCAGCTAGACAGTATAACAGCCAGTATGCAGCACTTTTTATTTACGACATGGCAAAGTGAAATAGCTCCAACTGAAATACCTGATCGAACGCAAGAGTCACAGTAATTGGCAACACTCAAATTTCTGATAACGCGCGTGAGACCTCTCAGTTGGGTGAAGTAAGTTCCTGACCATCTAAAGATGGAACAACTAAAACATTCTTTGATCAGGTCATGACATGACTATTACTCAGCCCAAAGGTGCCGATATTCTTTCCTTCACTATCCATCATTTCTGATAACGCTTGTAGAGCATCGTCATTTTGAACATTGCTATACAATGACACTACATCAAATGATTCAGCTGCGGAACTGTCGTCAAACTGAGCGTTCCGTAATCGTTCAAGGAAGCGGTTAGTGTTGGATAAGTGGGACGGTACTCTTCCCAGTAGCTGATTAACAATTTTGTTCAAGAATCATATATACTATCGGCTGGCCCGCCAACACAATTGATAATTTGTCTTATTTCAAACTAGTTGGCATTCTCGGTCCAGCCCGGGTCATTGGTCACCTGCACTGCAAGCCCCCCCCCCTTCTTATATGTTGTGGATGACTTACCCTGGGACCCGCTTCGAAACCGCATCCTCGTGATCCTGAGGTGAAAATGAAGTTTACCGCCATCCTTTACATGACTGGTAAAATGCTTGATTAAACATGATAAGCCGTCAATTCCTTAGGAAAGCGTAAGCAAATCAGTGAATCGATAGAAGGACCCAACGAATCGCTGCGAAAAGTAGCCTATCATTTGCGCAGGGGTCAAAAACATATGTGTGCAAAGTTCCAGCTGAATCGGGCACCAATCCAGATGAGACATATATCATTATAAAGCGCTTGAAACGATGGTTTCGAATTTGTAGTTTTTAGCAGCGGAGAGGTTTTGCTGAAGGAAATGAGGATTGTTTCCCTCTGGGGTTGAGGCGCCCACCAGCGGGTCTCCTATCTATGAGCACCGTAGAGGAGTAACTGGTGGCAGCTGTCCTGGTGGTAAGTGCTGCTTGACTTGCTTGACAAGGAGAGTGTCAGTGTCAAGGTTTCTAAACCCCTTAGCCTGCAACTTCATCGCAATTTTTGCGAAGTCATAGAGCCTGAAATTCTGATGATATTGATGCTAATCGAAGTTAGAAGTGATAAAAGAAAACTAAAGCAAACAAGTATTATAATCCTTATTCTAAGCTTCATTCAAATTACCTACTACTAATGGCAGCAGTCATACTACAGTGCTTATAGATAAGGAGAGACCAGCTGGAGGGCGCCTCAGCCCCCGAAGGGAAATATCCCTTCACGACTCCTTCTACAAAACCGCTCCGCTGCTAGAAACAACAGATTAGGAATCAGCGTTTTAAGCAATTTCAGACGATATGTGTTTCATCTGGATTGGTACTTTCGACTAAGTATCCTCTCCCTGTAAGAAAGCTCTCATCAAGACCGACGTATTTCCCTACTGCCATCCATACATGATTAACACGTTTCGGACCGGTGCTGCGCATGGTGCAGCACGCGCCTTCAAAGGATCTTGTAAACGCTTACAGGAAGTTTTCTTTTTGTCCAAGGTTAGCAAGTCAAAGGTCTAAGCTCCTCATTTCGAAAGGGTCTGTAGAGATGTGCCATCGATAATTGTTTAGGAGATATGAGGACAAATCGAACATCAGTTGCAACGAAGTGCGGCAACGCGAACGACGCGTGCGACGTCGCAACTATTCTTAGCTTTGAATGCAAAGATAAAAACCGTAGTTCCAATAATGATGTGTATCGTGTACAACATAGATACTTTTGGATACAATTGGAAACTGAGTTCTTGTTTCTATCTTTCAAGAAAGCACAGAAGTCTTTCCCCGACGACAATGTTCAAACACTTCGAATTCACTTAGAACTCTAGGTATGGATCTTATCTGACATACTGATTACGGATGTAGCACACAATATACGAATTGGCTAACGGCTGAAAGCACCCTCTTTTTCGCCGCGCGCGATTTCGCGGTCCGAAACGTGTTAAGCTGTTTATATTGCGCATGAAATTCCTTTACGGTGACGCGATGGTATTGTTGCATCGCTAAGGTGAAGTTGTGTGATTTCGCGATCTAAGTCTCGTGGTACAATCACAAATTCTCCACCTTTGTTACTGACGAATATGTGCACAGCCTCACTTGCTATCAAATCACGCAGCTCTTTGTAACCAAGTCTTTGTGAATGAGTCATGTTGACGTGATGATGTCTTTTGGCCCGAGTGTAAACGGATAAAACACCAGACAACAATATTCTGAACTTGACATCGGCCTCAGATGTTGGTTGAGGCTCTCTATATAACAGACTTGGGAACATTATAGTGGGAAGCGTTGGTCTCAGCCTTGATGCTCTTTCAACAACCTCTGGATCTCTGCTCTTATCAACTTTGGTCTCAACTCTAAGTTGGTCTCGAAGTCTTTGAAGGCCGGCCACGACCTTACAAAAAACAGACCCGTTAACGTTCTGACTGATAGAGAATGGTGGACCTAAACCAAGGAACTAAAAAACGCGTTATCAAAAATTTGAGTGATGCCAATTACTGTGACTCTTGCCGTTCGATCAGGTATTTCAGTTGGAGCTATGTCAGTTTCACAGTGGTTTTGCTTAGGTGAGTTGCATCCATTCAATCTTTTACGAGGGCACCAACAAATTTGTTGTACTCGGCCTGGAGGGAGGATTTAGCGTTAGATCGAACAGAATCACAGATCAACCGAGAGCCGTTCTCAATCCTCATCCAAGTCGGATTGGCTAGAAGACTTCGACACGCTTGTTCTTTAGTGTTACATCTCAAGAGACACGAATGTAATGTATGTTGCTTCTCTTTGATAACGACTCCGAGGATCCGTCGGTAGATGTTCTTAGTCTTTGGTTGATCTTCGGATAGGCAACATAATAAACCAATCTTCTTGTTTGAGATGAACCGAGGAACGATGTCGTCCGTCTTGCACGCTTCAAGAAAATCAATGCTTGGCGCGTCGCAACCACTATTTGGCGAAGCGATAATGGTGAAGATGGTCAGGAACTTACTCCATCTAACTGAAAGGTCTCGCGATGGGACAAAGACTTGCGCCAGCGCTTGCGATATGTTTTATGAGTAGAATCGAGAACCCGGTGTTGTTACGACAGCCTCTTATGTATTGGAGATATATCGATGACTGCTGTCTCATAACATCCACGCAGTCTGAAATGGAGGAATGCTTTCGATTACTGAATCAGCAGTCTCTATACTTAAGATTTACGCGAGAACAATCGACGGATGGTTGGCTGCCTTACCTAAACGCGCAATTTAAATTGTCTGGCTGTAATGCGATTGTGAAATGGTATCGAATGAAGAGCTGCGATAATATCTTACTACATGCTCGTTCTACCCATCCATCTGCTGTTAAAGGCAGTGTGTCAGCAGAATATGGGTATCGGGATTCTTGCGGTTTAGGAATGTTCTTGATCCAGTTTAACCGTATCCGTGTCGAAAAGTGTGTGAAAATCGCAAAAACCCCGGTTTTTGGATACCCCGCGTAGCTAAGGCGGACGAGTACTCCCCGCCACTCGCGCGCAGAATGGCGTCACTTGGAAGGACGTAAGCAGATATTTGCCATTCCCTCTTGCGAAATGCAGCCTTTTTGTCAGAATGATTGCATATTCTTTGAAGATGTCGTTCTACTACTACATTTATATCATCTCAAAGGCTCGTTGTCCATGTTCTACAAGAGTTTTAGGTTATAAGGTTAGTGCGAGGTGATCATCTGATGTTTCAAAGTGTATGGCATCTCAGAAATAATTTTGAGCTTTTCCGGTAGTCCGTGTCGCATTTGTATAATCCCTTGCTTTGCTGTTACGCTGTGCTGAAATTGGGATGTACTATGCAAACATCGTGTGACATCTCTTGCTTTTTGCAGATGCTAACTATGAAGCATTCGGCTGGTCTACTGATGGATTTACGCGGATGAGCTCTCTCGATCGAACGTATCTCAGGAACTATTAAGAGAGGTGTACGACATTGCGTTTTGATACTACTTTAAAAGCTCAATCTAAGTAATTCGTTTATAATCTACAACGAATTACCTAGATTGAGCTTTTGAAGTGGTATATCCTTGCAGTAGTATATTCTTGCACAGGTCGCAAAGCACGTATAGATACATGTAGGTGTATCTCACGATATAAATTTGCTGACACCGATCTAGGCGATCTACGCGATTATTGTGGAGCTATCATTGCCGTTTATTGGATTGAGTTCATTCCGCAGCAGTTTGCTCATCTCTCCGCACCTTCATGCTACCAACTTTTCAAAGGGTAGGCGTCTTACAGCTGAAAGTGTTTGTGCGGTTTTAACATAAAGATAACCTAGGAACTCACATTATATGCCACACTCAGTCGTCCACTCAACCGTGAGTATCTCTTTCTCATATACTTTATCGAGAACGATTCAAAGGTATGCATCCGCTCTTTTGTTTTCTCTCGAAAAGCTTACGTTTGCCTCATTTTTACAACAATTATATTGTTATTCTAGGTTTCCCTCTTGGTAAACGCTCACGATCAAAGCGGTTTTTCACCTCTGAAACTTACGCTCTCATCTGGTCATATAAATACGGCTAACCAGCTACTGTCCAAAAACGCTAGTTGCAACGCAGTACATGAAGCGGGCAAGTTCATTGTCGTGCGAATGATCGAAAAAGGCAGGTTGTTTTCCCTTTTGGTAGAATTTTTTTGAACGAACAGCTACCACTCTTTATCTCCAGAGAATATTCGAGCATGCAAATTTCTAGCATCTGCGGGAGCAAGTCGTCCATGAAAAGTCGCGATAGAATTTACTTCACTTCAGTGAGTTTTGCGAATTTTTCTCTTTTAATTCTTTGAAATTTGTTTTTAGAACAGCCTTACTTCTCGTATTTCAAGCAGGAATCTTATTCTGGCAAATACTCTCATTGTCAGTGGAGCCGATCTCATCAATTCTGATGTCGATGGATGGTCCCCTCTTTCTGTCGCTCTTTTTCAACGAAAAAAATTTTGCTCTTGCAGCAACTATCGTTGTTCATGTTTCTGCTAGTGTCGTCAACCATCGCATAGATGAAGGTACGCCTTTCGATGCTACCCTGGTTAATTTCGTAATCTTTGCGATAGCAACAGCGATGGGAAAATCGCACATCTCTTGTGCGGAATTCGTTAGGAAGTGGAGATGTTTTACTTTTTTTGGCTAGTGTGTCAGAATTGAAACGTTAGGTGCACGTTGCTATGCCCGTGTAGAGCAGCGGTTGGCAACACTGCTTTGCACGTGGCTGTTCGGGCTAATCGGACCTGTCATGCTGATCAATTCGAAAATGGGACAGATTCTGATGCCGTCGACGATAGAGGTTATGGTCAGTAGAGCTTTATCCTTGTATTATGCATTTGTGTATCATTGCTAAAATTCAAAAAAAAATTCAGCTTTTTTTTGCGCACCGATCATGCGGTACGGCTTGTTTCGAAGTTTGCGAATACGTGTTGATGGCTTGACACTAATTTGAGGTGGGTTTTTTCCAACTGTATAATTTTTCGTATTCAGTTTTTTAAATTTTTTTTTACTGTCATTTTGTTCTTTGAACACATTTGAAGATAAGTTGATCTCACTGAAAAAAAAAACATTGTTGCTTCCAATACAACATATACCTCGCTCGTAGACATAGCACCGGTAGAAGCTCACCTGAAAAAAATTTTTTTGTGAATGACGAAGTTAGAAAGAACAGACTCTCTCGCTCCGTTACCAGAGGCGCTTTTTTGGGAGTCATAGTCAATCATTGCGTAGGGTATTACTTTAACATTCGGTGCGTGCGGCGCGCGCGCACCGGTCCAGGAATGGGATCGCGTACCGTGCGGCCCGCGCGCCATGAATCCCTAGCGTACGCTAAAAGCCCACTATGTTCTCACCGTCCTGCCCGCGCACATGCAATTTTCACAAGCTACGAGCGCGATGGATACCCGCTAAGGTACTACGCTCTGATTAGGTTGCTCCTTCATTTGTGGATTTGGCTTATCAGTTCTTGGTAATTGATTAGTCGCAGGAACGTAGAAGGCTCTCTGTTTCTACATAGGTTATCCTTCGATAGCGTCCCGAATCGGTGCTGAGTTTGAACTTTATGAATTCAAATTCAAATTTTCGATGTGCTAAATTTGGAATCTGAGAATGCGCACAGCACGACGAGAAAGAAAAGGAAACTGCATGGAGGACTTGTTCTTTGGTAGCTTTCGGAGCGCTGTCGGTACCGTGCGCGCGCGCATTCGCGCAGTGGCGTGCGCATTTATCGTTCGGCCCCGCGCGCATTACAAAGCGCTATAATAATTTTCAACTCAGTTTAGGCGGAAATTGGACTGACGGGAGTCCGCTTCGCACGATTCGCGCCGCTCTACAGTCTGCGTCTCTTGATTCTAATCTATCTCGCTGAGCCGGTGGCGTCGCGCATGCGCTGCTCCATTTGGAATCTTTCGGCTTATCCCGATTGACTAAAGACTGTACACGAGGAGCGCGCGCGCCGCACAGATTGAATGTCAGAACAGGCGGCAATCGGTTCAGTCTGTGTATTTGGTAACGGAGGAAACTGGAGTTATTACGTCGTGTCCATCATCTCGCCGTATGATGTTTGTCGCAAACGTTTCGTGGAAACGTATGACTGGTGTATTTCTTTCCTCCATAGGTGTTGTATGGGCGTCTTTTTCTTTAGTTCACTTGTTCTCTCTTTGAACTTCCGCTTGATTCGTATCCTGGATTCCACTACCCTTTCCCCGTTCAACTCAGCCTCTCGGAGTGCATTCAAATGTAAAGTAGCCATCTTTACATAGAAAGGGTAAGTCGTTCGTGGTCTAAAAAATCCTTAGTGTAGTTCGTTGGCAATTTCTAAGAACTCATATGGCAAAGCTTACAAGAAAAGCTCCTTTGGACAGTAGAGTCTGTCGACGGCGTTCTTGGTCTCGCACTGGCTTGTGCCGCCATAGGGGCTCGCAATCATGATATCGTTTTGAAATGTCGATTGGAGCACTATCTCTTTCAACTTTTCGTGAGCGGCAGTTCCAGTAGCGATTGTTCGTTTCCCTCTCTCTTCATTCGGAGCTATTAGCTTATGCAAGCACTTTGTTACTGGCCCCGTTTGGCTATCCTGTACGTTATACTTCCTAAGTTTATGTAAACTCTACAATTAGTTTACCTTCGTCCGGTCATGAACATCGGCAACATCCTTCAAGCAGCTATTGAAAACATGCTTTATGCGGTCGCCACTTCCAGCTTCTGCTCCTTCTTTTATGGCAGTGTATAGATGAGTCTTCAGATCATCCGCCCAATCGCGTATGCTTTCGCATTGACTCCGCATGGATGCCTACATCTCGTTTAAGTTATCTAGAGATTGGATGACTAGGAGTTCAGTTCATACCGCCCTGAGTTGCTTCTCGAGTCGCCTAGCCAGATGCCAGGGGTCTAGGTACCACCTTACGTTCTCCCCAAATTCCGAATTGTACTCCCCAATCTCCTTCTGATACATAAGGTTGCGGTCAGTTGACACTGAACGTATGAGAATACGTTGAGACCGGAACCATCGCAACATATTGTGAAACCCCAATTTTTCCATCAGTCCGCTCTTCCCACCTATAACACGAAATCCGAGAAAGCTATTTTTTTCAGTCAGTCCGGTCATAACCTGTTTGACGGCGCTCCACTACTTCAGTGTGGATGCAGAGTTTCGTCTTCATGTCTACCGCTAAAACTTTGCAGAACTCTGCACTAAATCCCCTGGAGTCATATGCTCCGTCCACCGCAATATCCCACGGTGTGGGTTCCCCTTCGCGCTGAAATAACCTTTTCAAATCAGGTAAAATCAGGTAAATCAGGTAAATCAGGTACCGTCCTCGAGATGGGAACCGACATGAGCCCATTAGAGTGGTGGTGCTCGCCGCCACCGGCAACCATAGTCGTTCTGGACACGTGTCACAGCTCTAAAAAATTAACGAATGAAAGAACGGAACCATGTCCAACAATCAGAGCGCAAATGGTGCACAAAAAGTGAGGAGTAACCCTCACACCTCACCTTGTGTCCATTTGCACCGTGATAGAGTAACCTCATTATTCAAGAGACATTCGTAGTGATGAAAAGTAGAAGCAAAGGTGACTTTGCTTCAATGAATAAAGTAATAAAAAATGACCATCCTCAATGAAGCCGTTGAGTAACATATAAAATTTCTTACCAAAAATTCCAGTAAAAAACAAGTCAAAGAATGAATAGACAAATGGTAAACATCAAAACAATGGGCGAAGAAATTTGAAAAATTCTCACGCAATATGCTTTATTGAAATCGTTTTCACCCCATTCACTATCTACACCCTGTCGAGTGAACTCCACAGCCCAGTCAAGACGTGACCGCCCTCGGGCATCTTCAGCTACGTCTCTGTTTTCAAACGCTACCAATTCGCAGACGTTAACCGAATCGGAACCAAGTAATGTCAACCAGACAGCCATAATTAGGATTCTCACCCGTTTTCGAACATCTAAGCAACGTTTCATAGAGATCTTGACAAATTCCATCTCTGGATATAAAAAGATTGATTACCTGAAAAAAAAGACCATGCAAAAACATGAATTGTCTCAATTCAATTGTAAACTATAGGCACCTGGAAATGTTTACAGCGTATGATCAAAAAACAACCAGTTGCAGACAATGGTTCAAGTTCAACACTTCCTTAAGCCATTTGATATCTGTAATGCAAAGATTGTACGAAAGCACAAAGCATAAAGTGCTTCCTAATCCTCCCGGGACTCGGTCAAGAAAGATTGACGTGAGTTCAGAAGTAGAAATTATTGGATTAGTTGATGCACAAACATCTTTGTCACTTATATTGACAATGAAACATGCTTTATGCGCAGTGAAAGCGATTATTCAAGATGTTTTTGATGATAATGATCACATAGAAAGCAAAAACATAAGACTAGGCAGAGAAAACTGAAAAGGGAAAACAAGGACTCAAAAAAAAAAATTCAAAAGTGCTAACGATTTCTCCAGACATTGCGCCACACGACACGCGGGGGGTCAACTCGTCCGCCGCGAGCGAGACTGCGGCGCGCGAGCGGAATCAAGCGGGGTTTTCTCAGCAATGAGGTCACCGATTCGGCTGCAAATTGGGGCTTGACTTAGTTAGACAGTCTGCTACCTTCATGTATAGTTCTCCCGAAGACGAAGGATCTGCTGACACACTGCTTTTAAACATGCTGTTATACGAAACATGTTTAAGACCGCAGCACAAGTTTGTACAGGAGATGAAGAGAGAACGGAGTCACGAGCTATGGCTTTGAGCATCACTAAGAATAACGGATACCAAATGCACAGATTGCATGGTAGATCCAGGAAAGACGATGCTCAGCACAGTAGTAAAATACCACTCTGTTTACCTTACATCTCCGAGCAAGTCAGTGCTGGTACAGCATAGCATAAAGCGGGCACAGTTATGCAATGATATCACTCTCGTGAACATCCTAAGCGATAACATCATTAAACGACTTATGCGAAATAGGCTTTACGACAAATACTGCATTTCGAAAGAATGCACTATTTGTCCTTATAACTTTGTCGGTGATGCGCTAAAAAAGGTGTGGTATATCAGATTGATTGCTTGACATGCGGCGCCACCTACATTGGAGAAACCGGAAGAGCACTTGGTGTGAGAATGAAGGAACATCTAGCCAGTAAGAGAAAAAGTAGTCTGACATCACCTTTCAGAAGGCACAAGCACAACGATCACGGTGACAATGACTATCTAATCAAATGCTCCATTTTGGCTTGCGAGCTCTCGAAGCCTTCTGGATCTCTCATAGGAACCCGTAAATGAACAACAAAAATGAGTGTTTAACCATTACAAATGATTTTGCCATTCATCCCGTTATGTGAGCTGTGACAGAGTAGTGCAATAGATTGACTTGTATGGCTAATTTGCACTACTGATTCGGAGAATGCGGTCGCACACCACCATCGGTGCGATAGCGGTAGAGTCACGGTCATTTCGTCATCCCATTTGATTTTCACTAGTGAATCCGTAGGGCGGACCGAAAAACTGGCCAGGGTTGACAAGGCATTTGGTGAGGCAAGCATAAGATCATCAAATCGCGCACCACTTTAAGCCTTTGAAGACGAGGATTGCTCGAAACGACAGGCCGCTTTACTAATAAAGCATCGCCGAAACCTCGTGTTGGCACAACTAGCAAATAGAACTACATCATTCTAATGCCGAGGTTCAAAGAAAAAAAGGACAATCAATCTACTCAAGAATGTTTTGAGTCACCAGGGTGACTTCCTGTCGTCAATAGATTTAATATCAGGATGGAAGATCTTCGGTATACCAGGGCCTTTTTGTGAAAGTGAGGAGAGTAATGATTTAAGAATGCTTGACGCCGGTCACTCCCCTCCTATATCTGCGAGCTGCTTTGATAAAAAAGCCTCGCTACTTTTCTTCGAGTGAGACACGTTGCCAAAATGTAAGTAAGCATTCACGTTTTTGCTAGATTATGTACAGTCGAGTAGATACAGTGACCGCCAAAAAGTTGCGGACAAGCCTCCCTCCCTTTTTCATCGCTCTTTTTCAGAGAGAAAATAAGAATGAAAAAATGTAGTAATTGCATGAGGTGATAGAGCTCTTCAAGGTCTGCAATCTATACTTTAAGTTTTTTGAGAAACACGTGTTCTAAAAATTTTAAGAACCTTTTTCTAAAAAAATCCGAAAATGACCGCGTCACAATGTCGCGGACAATAATTTTTCGAACGCAAAAATATTCTTTTGAGTCCTATTTTAAAGCGGAAACACAAGTTTTCCGAACGGGTAAGCATACTACTATACAGAGCTCGTCAAGAACTACACACTGGTTGTGGTTGCTTCTCCAGAAAACGCAAGCTTGAGTTTTATTCTAGTTTTATCAAAAAACAACTTCTAATTTCCTTTATCAAGCCAAATTTCTTCACACGAAAACCTGTTCAAGACATCCCAAGAAAGCCGTCTGGATAAAATGGATGCTCTTTGCCATCCTCTATGCATCGGACGTGTGCTGATGAATTTATTGGCTGAGAATGGCCCTTGGCAGTGCTTGCACATGACCTCACCTGCACCTCACCACTGACTTGTATCGCTTTGCAGGTTGTAACTCGGCCTGCAGTCAATGTTTGAGCCTGCAATTAGACTCTTTCGAAAGAACGAGACTTTCTCCGCACGATAATATGCAAGTAAGTTTAGTTTGAGCAATGATAGAGATTTGGCGGATGGGGTGGTAGAAGGCAGCTTCAGTCGTAGTCTAAGCACTTTTCAGCTAAAGATGAAGAGAACCCCTTTCGCTACCAATTCCATCCTGGAAGTTCAAAACTGTCAAATTTCTTGTAATAGATCCATTTTGAAGCTCTAAGACTGTTCTGGTGTTCATAAGAGCTTTCACTTCAATCACCTTTAAGGCTGCACTTTTTCACCCCATCCGCCAAATCTCTGAAATTTTCTAAACTCAATTCATTTGCATATCATCGTGTCCAGAAACTCACGCTCTTTCGAATGAGTTTACTTGCAGACTCTTATAGTGTCTGGCGGCCGAATTACAAGCCTGCAAAGCGGTACAAGTCAGTGGTAAGGTGCAGGTGGGGTCATGTGCAAGCACTGCCAAGGGCCATTTTCAGCAAAGAAACTCATCAGCACACGTGATGCACGGAGTATGGTAAACAGCATCTACTCTATCCGAACAGCTTTGTTGGGATGCTTTGAATAGATTTCCATGTGAAGAAATTTGCATTTTTTTTCCATTTTCAAACTTTTTTTTAGAAAAAGATTCTCAAAATTTTTAGAACACATGTTTCTCAAAAAACTCAAGATGTAGTTTGTAGATCTTGAAGAGCTCTATCACCTTATGCAATTATTACATTTTTTCATCCTTGTTTTCCCTCTGAAAAAAAGCGATGAAAAGGGAGAGGGGTTTGTCCGCAACTTTTTGGCGGTCACTGTATATTAAGCGATAAATCTACTCGACTGTACGCGAACAGTACTTACTGATTATCCAACCAAACTTTGAGAAACGCAAGAATTTCTCTTTGTTTGTCATGAGGATGTCGTTCCGCTGCGAGGGGGTATCGAGATATATTGAAATGTAAAGAGCTGAAATATAAAAATGTATGGTGACTTAGATCTTTTGAGCTCGGCACAGAAATTTTTGAGAGATTATAAGACAAGTGAGAGTTAACTTTCTCCTGAAGCTTAACGCGAATTTCAAGGTTATCTCAAGCAAAAAGCATGACACGAGTTGGCTTCTAAGTTTTCGAGATCAAATCCCGTTTGACTATACTAAATTTTAGTTCACTTCAACTCTTTAGCCCCTTTCGACTTGATACTGAAGTTTTCCGTGCACTGCGGAAAACAAGAGCCAAATTAGAAGTGGAAATTTAGAGGAACGGAGTGCTCAAAATCTAACACTAGGAAAGCTGTATCTTATGGTTTAGAGGTAAAAAGTAAGAAATAGGCATTGCTTCGAAATGGTCTTTTCGCTATCAGATTGAACTTTGAAGAGGAACAAGCTTGTGTTGAGAATATTTTGAGGTGTGTAGTAGCCTATATTTATGCTACAGTGCCACTAGTCGGACCGAAGAGACCGACTATTTGGTCAATTGAGTTGGCTTGGAGCTAAAAAGCTGTCACCTCGTAAAAGCTTCCGGCGTTCTTTACCTAGCCACTTCACTAATGCTGTTTAATTGTAGTGCACAAATTGTCATTTATTCCAGCATTACTTATGAATATTGATCGTTTGCGAAAGAACACGGTGGAACTTGTCAGTCACGTACTTGATGTAAAGCAAAGCTCCCGGGCACCTTTTCGGAATATTAACACATTTTTTGGCGCTAGGTCTCTGTTTAGTAGAGAGAAGCCTCAATTTTCAAAAACCCGCTTCTGACGAGGGAAGTGTCAGAAGTCGCAGTGGCCTTTTGACATGGGATGGGTACCATCTTAAGCAGCTTGAAATGCTGATTCCAAAACAAATTTTCTTAGCTGCGGAACTGATCTGGGTCGCGAGTTATGGGCATTTTAAACATTGAATTTTATATTGTTTGAAGTACTCTGTGATCACGGAAACCTTTCGAGTGCTTGTTTAAGCACCACAGCATGACTTTGATGAAGGCGTAGAATTACGTTAAACATTGATGAACTGTTTCATCTATGTTTGAGCCCAAAAAAATGTTCGCTTTGATTTTTGGCTATTCTCAGCGTTGTAAATTTCCCGCAAATTAAATTCAATAACTCTCGTCCTAGATTAGTTCTGCAGCTAAGAGAGGCTGTTTTGGAATCAGCATCTCAAGCTGCTTTAGATGATACCCATTTCATGTCAAAAGGCCACTGCGAGTTCTGACACTTCCCTTGTGAGTTCTATCGAAGTCTATGTTTGATCTGCACTCTGCACTCATCTCAATAAGGAGATCTTTCCAACTGTAGAAATTTCACAACTTTTCTTTCTGCTGCAATTTTTCTGTGCAATTCAAAAAGTTTCGTTCAAATCTTGAGTGATCTGAATGAGGGACCTGTCAACTTCTAACCTGCAGCTGCACTTGAGTTTTGCGAATTCTCTCCGAAATCATAAGTTGTCGAACCTGCCTCTGACTGCAACCTTTCGCAGCTTTCGATTGCGAGGGAACGTCACTCCTGGATGATGGGTCCAAAGGATGTGTAAGGCGCCACTCCAACAATGATCGCAGTAATCGAAAATTTGGTTTGTCTCATGCAGAACTAGAAAACTTCGAAGTTACTCACTCAAGAAATGGTGCATTTTTGAGAGAAAAATGGCCGATTTTTGCAAACTTTCTGAAAAAAAAAACTTTTTTTGCAGGTGGTCCCTCAGGAATTAAATGGTCTCCATAGGAGCCCCAGCAGACTTCTATGTAACTACAGGATCGGGGCTCTCCAACTTTCATCATGCCTGAGATAAGCCCGCACAAACAGGCAGTTTTTTCGCGTAGACCTTCTTCCTTTTTGTGCATGCTAGTGGATTGCGATGAGGTGCTGAAAAGCCAACAAACAGATTTATGTTGTAAACAAAACTGTCTTTGCAATGAAGTCTGTAACTTCAAAAAGTTATCTGCTTGAATTACAGCAATTTGAAAAATTCCTGCAATGCCCCGCAACTTTCTTTACGTCCTAATAGCATGTCTGCAACGTCATGTCTGCATATTTAGCATGTTTTACGATCTTATTTGCTTCTTGCCCCACGCTACAAATCGACTCCGGTCTTCGGTATAGCTGTATCGGCCCTGCTCCTGCCTTCGGCATGGTCAGCCTATCAAAAATGGTTAAATCTCAGTAAAGCACTTCAAAGAATTTGGAAATCACTCGCTTGGATCTGTCTAGGAAAAACTACATCATACGAGAAGGCTCACTGTCTAGAAGATTCCATGGGTTTTCTTTTTTGAGGCTATTACAGATTTTTTCACATTTTTGGAACGGAATCCAATAACTAAGAAATACAAATTTAGGATGGGCCGATTTTTACTATGAGAATTGTGTTTCCCCTCATCAGTGGTTTTCTATCATATATTAACATTTATATGATAATTATTCTCAATAAGGACATGCGAAAAAAGGTTCTTAAATTATTTTACAGGAGGACAGACGGCAATCAGTCGCAGGTAAGCCATTAGTGACATCGACCTCTACAAAGAAATCTATAGTTTTTCAGACTGCCATAATATCGGTTGGGAGAGACACAGCATTTTTAAAGGGAAACATACAAAGTTAACTAGTATCCTTCTATACACCGAAGAAATTTGCATTGTGTACAGTTTATTGACTTGTTTTTCGTATCGGCTTTTGATACTTGTTATAGTGATGATGAAGGCCTTCCTTCAAAATCGTGACCCAAATTGTTCGGCTTTTTGCATTTCTTCCATATCATCACCAAAGCCGAGGGGGATGAAAAATTACGAAAAGATTGATAGCTTACAACGAGAGGTTGCAGCTATAAGATTTAAAAAGGTATGACTATAAGAGACCATTATAAATAGGGTGTCACAAGAAAAAAACTGTGTTTAAAGAAGTTCTCCCAAAGCAGTGTAAGGGTCGAAAGAATAGCTAGTGCCCGTAATTCTTCGAAGTCAGTGTGCAAAAATAGTCGCAGCAACGTAGAGCAAGCCGCCATCCTCGACTGATAAACAGGGTCAAGCGTGGGACGTGGGGCGTGTCACATTTGGGAGTTCTATAGAGGGGGTGAGAGAGAGAGAAGAATGTTGTAACGACGAGATACTGATGTTAGAGGTGACATGATATCTGTTAACAAAGTCAGAGAAGCCCTATTACGAATTCACAATCGTGATCCGTCGCAAAACACCCACGTTATTGGCTGGAATACGTTTTATGGGCATTTTTATCAACTGGCTGGCATTCTTCCAAGTGATCAAGCAAGACCAAGCGGTTTGCTAATCGGACAAGGTATGGTCCATAGTTCTCAGCGAATATGGGGGGATGGCAATTCATACTTGCACATGTTCGCGTTGAATGGTGCGTCATGCTAATGTGTATTCATGTATCAACATGAAGAAGCGTTTTACACGCAGCCGCACCAAAGTGCTGTCATAAAAAAGACACTGCAGAAATATGTTTTTAGGTAATTATAGGAGAGAAAACACAAATAGGCACAGAAGAAAAATCAGGGAGAAAATGTCAGTGTGCTTATAAAGAGAAAATATCTGTGCTCACAAAGTTGCCGTAAACTTGCTGACTCTTTGTACATTGGGCATCAGTCAAGCTGCTGTGCACGTCCCATGGAGACCCACATATGGGGCAAATCTGAAGGTTCTGCTAAGATTCCGAAATTTTTCAAAATTTTGCAAAAAAAGTGTAACTGAAATCATCCATGCAGACATACAAACAGACATTCAGCTTTTTATATAAGATTTATTCGATATACGATTCGATATTTGTTTATTCGAGTGGATGAATTACTACGTAATATAAAATTTGATTCAACTGGCTTGGCACCATTAGGGCGGGGTTTTGTGATCTAATTGAAGTCGCTCGCGCCCGCGACGCACCTGCGTCTCTCTCGCGCGAGTGCTCTCTGATCATCACCTGGCCTTAATTACGTCACGAAGCCCCGCCTTTGCCGATGCCAGGCCAGTTGAATCAAATGGTAATTTGAAATCATTGCTTACCACTTGGCTACCCCTGATCTGTGGAAAATGGCAAACGAGGAGGCAGCAGACGGAGATTCTATGATGAAATATACAGATGTTCATTCTTGGATTGCTGCCAATGGCATGCGTTTTGGAAAGCTGCCAAATTTCATAACAAGTGATCAAGGGTATTTTCGTAAAAGGGTTACACGTATTTCGAAAGGCAATCATGAGTGTCGCAATGATTTTGAGACTAGGTCGTCAGTATACGGGAGTATTATTTGTACCTGCTTTTTTTCGAGCTTGTCATCCCAGAATGTGCCTTTCAAATATTAGGTTGTCCCGAAAGTTTTGTCGGTTTTTTCAAACCACCATAAAACCACGCACAGCAAACACCTGAATGAGTTTCAAAATGCATTCGATGCAGCTTTTTCTTCTCTTTCTTATGGATACATTTCGGTATTTGTTAAAACTCTCCATCCGCCAATTTTGTGTGCTCAAAGCTCGGCTAATTTTTAAAATTTTCATTTCAAGGTTTCTGGAAAGGTTAAGTATGATTGTGATAGAGCAATTCTCGGACTACAAGGTTTTATATTTAGTTTCTCCTAATCTGCTTTAGCTTGAAAAATTTATTTCTTAAGAGGTCTCGATTTTTGGCAAAGTCGTGAAACACGCAACTGTATCAGATACACTGAAGTTTTCAAAGTTTCTGCGAATTGAAAAAAGATTCATATTGAACATTATTTATGCAACATAAGTTTGATTTGCCTTGAAAAAGCAGCTTTTTGGAATTTTCGGTACTTTCACGTACTAAACGTAATCAACAAGTCGCGGTTTTTATTGAATAATTAATTGTAACGGACTTGGTAAACGTGGTCCACGCAATCTAAAATGAGTAAAATGTAGCCAAAGCTTTGCTCCACTTAACAGTCACCAGTGCTCCTCAGAAGTATCAGGATAGAAATTTTTGAAATTCAGGAAAGGTTTGGCGTTACTGTCGAGCTGCTCAGAAAGCCATGGCGGTAACATTGCAAAGACAGGGTAGATTAGAGAGAAAACATAGCTGTATGAAAGAGGATAAAAATCTGAATCAAATGATACCTAGTTTGGCAAGATTAGTATGATAGCCTGGGATGCAATTTTGTTGATACCATTCTCCGTTGACTAGCCAATGTATGCATGTATAGAGAATTTGTGTTTTCTGTAAGATTCGAAGCATAAACAAGCCTCAGTACTGAACTGTACTGTACTATGCCTGCTCAGTTTCTACGCACCACTGGCACTGCCGAGCTAAGAACCAGCACAAAAACGAGCAGCATTTTTGCTGACAGCATAATCTCAATCTTTTGGATTTATTGGAAACTCTGAAACCTTCCAAGCATGAATAAACAGCTGAGAACTATAATGGTAAAATAGCCAGATTTCGAGCTTGTCTCGAGTCGAATCTAGGAAAAATGTGTTTTACATCATTCAGATTCTTATATATAAAGCTGAATGTCTGTTTGTCTGTCTGTCTGTCTGTCTGTCTGTCTTATGTATGTCTGTACGTATGTTCCGAATAGAAAATTCCATTTCTGAACCGATCGGGACCAAACTTGGCACACATACACTTCGGGCCCCGGCGGGTGTCATAGGCTACTTTTCGTCATCGATCGATATCGATTTTATCGATTTTTTGCAAAATTTGAGCTACGGGGCTGGGCGTTGGCATAGGGGGTAATCGAGCATGCTGATTACGAATAAAATAATGACAGGGCCGGGCGGAGCCGGGTAAGCCATCTAGTTCCCTATATTTATACATGTCGAGCACTGAGTATAAGAAATCACATTTTCCATAAAAAACAGAGCCATCGGTATTTTCAATGAAATAAAGAAATTTCCAATGAAACGTTAATTTGCCTTCCAGCAGCATCGTTGCTACTCCTCACTCTTCCTTTGTCACACTATCCTCGAATGAATAAGCTAAAATTCAACAACGAAGTAATATTAAGCGTTTTTGGCGATGATGCATAGTTTAATCAACACGCTGAGCTGAGAAGTGATGTGCTCATGAAATCGCTTCTTTGATAGCAGTGGCACCTCTCAGCATTGACATTAACAGAAAGATTCAAAAGAAAGAAGCACTTTTGTGACGAATTACAGAACAAGACGCGCAGTAAGAAATGTGTTGTGCGAAATTTTCGGTAAAAGCAATAACCATGCAAAGCAACAAGCAGTTCTGCACGATTTTATAAATGAATATGATAGATGCAAGTGGGTAGTCAAGTAAAATCTGGCTTTTACTTGCCTGCCCTTTGGGACAATGCCTTCCATGGATAAGTCGGAAATTTTTAGCTAGAATCATGCAGATCGTCAACTTTAATCACAGTTATTCTATTGAGCAGGTAAGGAACCAAGAGTAATCTCTAGGGTCAGAGGAGAAGTTCTGAAACGAAAGTAGTCCAGAATAACAGTCTTTTCAACATAATTTGACCCGTGACCCATGTGGGTCACGTTGTGTCAGTGAGTTAATCGCTACATTTGTGGTGCTGGTTTCCACGGAATGGGCGAATAAAAAAATAAATAAACACATTCTGCAGCAAATACAAAATTCTATCTCCGTAGAAAGCTGTGGAGCTAGCTACTCTCTTATTTTCGGCTTTTTTTTACTTTTGATATCGCACAAACATTCGTGCAAGGAATAATTGAATGAACAAGTGAGATGTCAACCGTTTCAACCGTTTCCCTTTTATTCCCGTCTTCTAAAAAAGTTGATGACATATTTGACACCATCGATTCAGGTTCAAAAATCAAAGCATCTCAAAGTTTCTGCAGTCACGGATTATGGTGAAATATTGGAATAGTCATCAAGGGTCACCAAAGTCCATGATTAGAAAGGCGGAGAAATTTACAATTCAAACCCAACTTTAGGTAGATTCTCTGTTCAAAGAGAATTTTCTGCCTGAACTGCAGATGTAGTTGCTATGGAGTTAGCTTCCTCAAAGTTTAGTAGAGTTCAGCAAAATTTTAGGAGTAGGCAAATCTGACTAGGTGCTCCCAAACACATTTCAGTGCTTACGGTCTCATTCGTCTCAGCATAGTTGTTGCACACAAAATCATTGTACTTTTCAGACACTGCCAAGATTACATAGCTGGTGATCGCATGACAAGCAGTAATCCTTTGTTTCGCCATCGCAGTAGCTTATTCCACCAACAAATAGAGTTAGAAAGGGTTAAAAGGAACAATGATCTACAATAGCTCTTGGCACGCTTCATCAGATAATATTTATCTCTGGAAGCGAACATGCTTCATTATCCGATTATTCAACTCCTTTAATTACAAGATTTAGAACGCGTAATTCACTAAAAATTGAGATTCTCAAACTTCTAAACACATTGGTGGATAGCTCGAGGGACGCTGATGACAAATGTATAAACAAGATTTTTGAGGGATAAATATGAAAGCACTTATAACAATGCGGCATTTCCGACGCAAAAACGTGTTTATTGTGTCCTGCGGCACATGAAACATTGACTTTTTCAGATTTTGAATGTACTGTCGGATAGATCAATCACTGCTGAGTCTGAATATAACAAGGAAAATTAAAAAGAGTAATCTTGTGGAAAGTTATTTGAATGCGGCACTTACGACGCAATATCGCGTTTATTACGCCGTGGGGCACAAAAAAAATTCCGAATTTTTCAATTTTCAAACACATTATCGGATGCCCCAGACAGCGCTGGTCCAAAATATTTTAACCAGAGCTCGATAGGAGTAACCTGAAAGAAGTTATAGCAATGCGGCACTTCCGGCGCTTTATTGCGTTTGAAACGCAGTTTTGAAAAGCGGCACTGCCGATGCTGTATATTCCTTTGATTTTTCCTTTTAAAGTTTCGCGGTTACTTCTGTCGCACTTTTTGTACTTTATTTTCTCAAGCTATAAGAATTCGAGTTTCGCTATGTACTAGGCTGTTGCATAAGTTCTGTCCGATTTGAATTTTTGAGTTTAAAATGTCATAACTTCTTTCAGAGTCAACTTTTTTCCAAGATCTTAGTTTCTATGTGTTGAGCAGTCCCTTGGCTAAAAAATGCATATTGAGATCTGCGCAAATCTTTGTTAAGGAAGAACCAAGAATGCAAAAACTTCGCAGCGTTTTTCTTCGAATCTGTCTTTTTTGACATGGTAACGCTCCCTTATGAAAATTGATAGGCATCTTTTCTAATAATGGATGGATAGAGAAATTTTCGTAGATTATTATGCAACATAAAAGAGCCCATAGGGTTTGCGCTGCCGAGAGATTTTCTTGACCGAACAAAAAATTAGCCACTTTTTGACCTCGCTTCAGCACATGTGTGCATGCCTATTTATGAACTACGAACGTTTTACAACTGACGTGAGCGCCGAAAAGGAATTGGTGGATGGGCCCTGTTAGCTCTTGCTTTGCCCTAGCACCTCCAACTTTGAGCTTGTCGATTACTTCTATTCGCAGAAAGTTATTGCTTGTAAAACATCTATACCAAAGATTTATGTTCGAGGATAAATTTCACTAGCAAGACGTATTCTTCATGGGACCGAACTTCTGCATATACTAGCATTCCATACCCTTATTCCGAAGCCAATGAAAGAACCTGACTTGAAGGGCGCATTGTGGAGATATCCTCGCAAGGACATATTTCTAGGGATAGAACGTACCTCGGCCACTTAGAGATTTTAGGCCTGTGATCTCCGTACACTAAGAATTTTATTGAATTCTGGTATGCTTTAGAAAGCGCAAGGAAAGCACTTTTCAATGATACCAACCGTATCGAATTAGAGATGAAATTCTCTTAGAACAGCTGCTTCAAACATGAGGCAAAAAAATCGGACAGAACTTATGCAACAGCCTAGTACATTACCGCCCGTATTTTTCGAAGAAACGACGCACAGCCGTCCGATTCATGTGACATCACCGCAGCGTGGCCATATCTCGCTTCAGAATAGGCGAATTTGATTCAAGAGTATCATTCGATTAGCTAGGCGCAACTTCTGATATGTAGAAATGCCTGCTTGGAAACATTGGGAGATCAGATTCCTCAATCCGTTTCAGAATTTTGCTTACGGTAGGTTAGTCAGTGTGCTTATTCATTGCACACACCGGGCAACCTACCATAAGCAAAAAACTAGAATGACTCGTGGAATCTGGCCTCCCATTTCGTCCGTACAGGCACTTCTATGGATCAGAAAGTGTGCCGCGCCGATCTGAGTCGAATGGTGCCTCTGGGTTGGGAATTCGTCCATTCGGCCATACGAACGGTACTGCATTATATCAGGACCCAGGGCAGCCTTCAATATGGTCAAACCGTCAATGCTGGTGACTCCCAACTACGACATTGTAAAGGCACGAAAAATTGCTGTCTTTGTTTAAGTTTTTTCTGATGTAGGCGCTTTCTTTTTAACAGCACAGTGGCTAACCTAGCGTATTAAAAACGAGGATTGGAAAACTGACGATATCAAAAGTGTTGAAGAAAATGTCTGTGCATACATTAGGTTGGCGGGTAATTTTTGCTACACTTTTACTTTTGTTTCTTTGAAATCCAAGAAACTTTTTAAGCGCTTGTGCTTAAGGAGTGTTGACTGGGTGCAAAGATCTACTAAGCGGTACTGTCGATTTCGTGATAGGTGCGCAAAATACCCACTACATCGGTGGAAGTACGTTTTATGGACATTTTTGTTAACAGGCTCTTCCGAGTGGTCAGACAGAGAGAGAGAGAGAGTGAGAGAGAGTTTCGTTTTCTGTGGCCGTATTCATCAACGAACCCTGAGGGTTAAACTTACCCTCCAGGGTTAGTTTAACCCTCAGGGTTCATTGGTCGTATTCGTCAACCATAGGGTTTACCACGGAACGCGATCCACCCGTATCGATCAACGAACCTGTGGACGTATTCATCAACCCTGAGGGTTAAACTAACCCTGGAGGGTTAAAGGCAGTGTCCCGGCAGATTTTGCACCTCCACCCTTTTGCTTGATTTAGGCCTTTTCGCCACGTAGAACCCGAATTTGAGCTTCGAATGGGTTGAAAAGGCCAGTTTTGGGGCGTTTTCCTAATTCCAAAAAAGCAGCTTGGGCAAGATTTTTAATGGAAAGTTGGGAGGTCCTCAGGCGAAGACCCTGCCGCCTGTAATTCTTCCTTTGGATAGCATGCACCATGGGGGAGAGTGCTCGTGGGGTCCCACGCCGAACGGACGGGGAAGGCCGCGCCAGTTGGGGTTGCGCGCGCCGGTTCAGGGGCCATTTTCTCGGCTCAGAGGGAACATCACCCAACCGGACTGCGCCTGGAGGTCGGTGGGGTGGGGTGTATGTCGAAAGGCGCGCGTTCCCTAAGCCTTCATTACGAGACTGAGTCAGTTCTCTGCAAAAGCAAGGTTTCCAGATTGCGAGATTTTTGTCAGTACACCAGAAAGTATAAAGAAGAATAACCAGTTGAAATCCGATAGTATTAAAATAAATTTGAACTTATTTCTTGCTTCTCCCAGTTAGTAAAAACCGATCAATGCGCGCCTTACGACCGTCTCCCCGGTGGGGTGACCAGGAACCCTACCACACGTATATCCCCCAGCGAATCTGCCGGGACACTGCCTTTAAGGCGTCAGTTACGCGTGCGCTGTGCAAACTCACATCACAGAATGCCTAAGTACGTGCTAAATTCACTTTATACTTCTAACTGTTATAGTAGTATAGTCAACGAATAAGCTTTTAACACTAGTTTTTATAATACATCTCTAGCATATTTGTGCAGTATCTAATCTTACAGCGTGACTTAATTTTCATGTGTGCAATTGTGCAGTGTAAGTTCTACTTTTGCGCAGTTCGTTTTGTACCGGGCTTGCGCTACTCTTTTAGGGGTCAATGCGTGTCATCATAAAGGGGTTCTTGAGTTTTGGCACTTGTCAGAGTGGAATGCGCAGCCATTTTTCCTCGTCGCATTCATTTGTCACCAAAGCTAGAATTCTTTTTCTCGCGAAGTCAGTGTTTCATGTACTTCGAATATGAACATAAAACGAAGTCGGAAGTAAATAGTATAACAACAACTAATGCTAAATACTACTACAATACTCGTTGATCGTTTTCCATAAAACTGTTAGATGCGAGTCAATGTTTGTATGAAGTTTTAGGGTAGAGTTGACCTTGCTCTTAGCTAGGGTTAAATTAACCCTAATGAATTACGTAAGTTTTACCCTCCAGGGTTAGTTTAAGCCTCAGGACGTTGATGAATACGGGTTAATCGCTTTCGGGGTAAGGTTTACCCTCCAGTGGCCGTATTCATCAACGAACCCCGAGGGTTAAACTAACCCTGGGGGGTTAGTTTAACCCTGGAAAGCGTTTGACCCGTATTCATGAAACACAGGGTAAGTTTAACCCTGAGGGTTAAATCTAACCTTGAGGGTTAATTTTACCCCGAAAGCGACTAACCCGTATTCATCAACGAACCGTGAGGGTTAAACTAACCCTGGAGGGTTAAACTTAGTGATTCATCAGGGTTAATTTAACCCTAGCTCAGAGCAAGGTTAACTCTACTCTAACACTTCATACAAACATTTACTCGCATCTAATAGTTTATGGAGAACGATCAACGAGCATTATAGTATTTAGTATAGGTTGTTGTTACAGTATTTAGTTTCGACTTCGTTTTATGTTCATATTCGAAATACATGAAACTCTGACTTCGCGAGAAAAAGAATTCTATCTTTGGTGACAAATGAATGAAAAAAACACGAACAAACAAACGAGGAAAAATGGCATTCCACTCTGACAAGTGCCAAAACAGAGGAACCCCTTTATAATAACACGCATTGACCCTTAAAAGAGTAGCACAAGCCCGGTATAAAACGAACTGCGCAAAAGTAGAACTTACACTGCACAATTGCACACATGAAAATAAACTCACGCTGTAAGATTGGATGCTGCACAAGTATGCTAGAAATGTATTATAAAAACTAGCGTTAGAAACTTATTCGTTGACTATACTACTATAACAGTGAAAGAATAAAGTATAAAGTGAATTTAGCCCGTACTCAAGCATTCTGTGATGTATGTGAGTTTGCACAGTACACGTGCAACTGACGCCTTAAACCTCCAGGGTTAGTTTAACTCTCAGGGTTGATGAATACGGCCACGGGTTCGTTGATCGATACGGGTAGATTATAGTTAGCACCGAATATTCGTGTTCGAATAATTTATTCGAAATATTCGACCATTCGAATATTCGAATAGTCGAATATTTGAGAAAGTCCCTTTATTCGATTATTCGAATAGTCGAATAAATGAGAAAGGCCTATATTCGAATAATTCGTTCATTCGACGATTTCGAAAAATGACTTATTCGAATATTCGTTCATTCGACGAGTTTTAAATAAAAATTATTCGAATATTCATTAATGCGAGTAGTTTTAGAAGATAGTTATTCGAATATTCGAATATTCGAATATTGCATTCAAATATTCGAATAATATTCGAACATTTATTCGAAATTAGTCGAATATTCGATCAAGTTCGGTTATTCAAGTACTCGTTCATTCGAATTTTGGAATATGCCAATATTCGAATATTCAAATTCGAATAAAATGAAAATCGAAAGTCGAATAATATTCGTTCATTCGAAGAATTTTCGAAAATCAATTATTCGACATTCATTCGTTCGAAAAAATTTTAAAAACTGATTATTCAATATTCGTTCATTCGAAGAATTTTCGAAAATCAAATATTCGATATTCATTCGTTCGAAAAATTTTCGAAAATCAATTATTCGACATTCATTCGTTCGAAAAAATTTTAAAAACTGATTATTCAATATTCGTTCATTCGGCGAAAATTTTTGTTCGTTACAACTATAGGGTAGATCGCATTCCGTGGTAAACCCTAGCTTATGGTTGATGAATACGGCCAATGAACCCTGAGGGTTAAACTAACCCTGGAAGGTAAGCTTAACCCTCAGGGTTCGTTGATGAATACGGCCACAGGTTAGATTTAACCCTCATGGTTAAGCCTACCCTGTGTTTCATGAATACTTAATCGCTTTCCAGGGTTGAACTAACCCTCCAGGGTTACTTTAACCGTCAGAGTTCGTTGATGAATACGGCCACTGGAGGATTTTCAGTTATTATGGTCGAGGGTCAAAGGGGACTTCGTAAAAATGAGAATGAATGAGAAGCTTGGAGCACCGCACAATTTTCTGCGGTGCTCCAAGCTTCCAAGAATGAGAAGTTTGGAGCACCGCAGAAAATTGTCCGACTTAATCTTTTGTTTTCGAATTTTACGTAAAGAGTTTAATCTCTCAGCTAGCAAGTATTGGACCTTCATTCCTGCTAGTGTACGCTCCTATTCCTTCAATCTACACTATTCCCCAATAAAAAGAAGAAGGTTTTTGCTGGCCTACAACAACTTATTTTATCGTGGAGCACGATGGTTACAACATCTATCTTCTGATGTTCTACGATCGTCTAGCAGTACCTCCTTTGAGTCAAAACTGAGGAAAGTTGATTTACAGGATCTTGTTTACCTTTATGGTTGAATTCAGTTTATTGAGAACCTTTTTTCAGTCACTATCCTTGTTCTATCGCGTTGCCTTACACGTTGAAGGTTGGATGCATGAATGCTGAGTCTCCGAAAATTCATTACGTTCTTCTACCATCGCGTTTGTCAGATACTCCTTCAGACTAGCTACAGCTCGAATAACAAGTTGACCACCATGACTACCGACATCTATTTTGCCATGATCAAATAGCACCAATTCGACATCTGTATTACTATAGCTGGCCATGTGCGATTACATGATCCGACTACAAAATGCATACCCAAATACAACTATCAATTTGTGTCTTTTTAATAATATTTTCTTTCAAATGTCTTACTAACCCCAAGTCTTGCCATCATGTTAGTTCAGGTCTAATCAGTTTACTTCTCTTTCCAATAATTATAGCTTGTTGACTTGCTTTTAGTTGAATTACAAAAAGTAAAACATTTGATATTTTTCCGGAGCCATTGGACTCTCCCCGGAATCATTTGGGCAAGGTTGATTAGTATTACTTCACCAACCTAGCCCCGCTTTGCTTTATTATTGCAAGAGCTTCTGCTGGCAAATTAATTGGCATGATTGCCATCTCCATAGATTACAATAACTTGACTTGATCTTTGCGCTCATGTATGAGTTATTCATCATTACAGCCTTTATTGTAATTCATATGGAGTCACTGCTCTCCCTGTTTACTGGTTTGGTGAGGTCAGTATGGACCATCAAACTTTGTTTGCTTGAAAAAAACAAAAGCATTTTGCTGGCAAAAGGGGGCATGGGTACATCTCCATGGATCACATTACTCAATCCTGATAACTATAATCATGAAGCAGTCAATTACAAGCTTTCATCATACTTTTATTAAGATTAGACCCATACTACATGATGCACGATCATTGCGGTTAGCATATGAATAATTGCTTCTTGTTTTATTGTATGGAACGCCATTGAGCGTATAGAATAAATAAATAAATAAAAATCCGCATGTATCAAGGGGAACTTCGTTTTTGCATCAACTAGCCACCTCATGCTGAGCCCTGATATCGGGGAATGGCACATGTCCGCACATTTTCACCTGAAGGTGCCTTCATACCGCGCCGGCAGCCGCCGCTAGCAGCCGCCAGCAGCCCGTAGCAACCGCTGGCCGCTTATGTTTGTAGAGCTGCAAAACCATCAAACTCTTGCTACTTTGAGTGCACCCGCTCTTTCTTCTTGTTGCTGCCAGTATGCAGTTCGTTCTCATATATCATACTTGTGTCCATCATTGTTATTATCTGTTGCCATAGATTGGTTATCTTATTGATTCTTAATTTCTCTCTCGCAGTTAAACCATAGCTTGCCAAAGCTTCTCGGTGTGATTTCTTCTGACTTTGGATGCGTCCAGTTTCTACAAGTGTGCTATTTGTTCATTTTTTAGTGTTATGGTTCTGCTTCAATATTTTTCTTGGCTATCGGTGCTTATCTCGAATAACTTGTAATTTGTGAGAGTCGAATACACATTAGCGGCAATAGGAAGAAAAAAGCGTGGAGATGGAAAGCGTGGGCGAGTGCACTCAAAGTAGTAAGAATTCAATGGTTTTGCGCCTTACAAACAAAAAACGACCAGCGGCTGCTACGGGCTGCTGGCGGCGACTACGGACTGCTACGCGCTGCTACGCGCCCCCTGGTTTTTGGCATGCTAGAGGCACCAAGGTACTGCTATAAATGAGACAAAGGAACTCGTTTTGAAAAAAATTATAGGAGAGAAACACGATTAGAAAAAAAATCAAAGAAAAAAATAACAATCTTGAGCGTGCCTACAAAGTTGTCGTAACCTGCTAGCTATTTGTGCATTTGCGACATCAGTCATGCTTTGTATGCTCTGTCATGCTCATACATGGAGCAATTTTGTAGACTCTAGAGACCTTCCGGATTTCTTCGGAATTTCACAAGAAAGTGTAACAGAAATTATCTGCTAACTTTATAGAATGGCAGCAGCTCAGTTTGAAAAGGAATACGTTTGCTCGGAAAAATGCCAACTACACGTCAAGCCTGTGCTTCAGATGAAAACACGAAATCACGCCCGGACCATTCCGCCTATCGGCCACCAGCCCTGACCACTACCTTGTACGATTACTTCGTTGCCCCATCTCTGTAACACCACTTGAACGGTCTACTCCATATGAAAGTGATCACACACGGATCGGCTATATATTGATGTTACGCGCAAGAACCGAGGAGGTGACTAACCGTAAGCACACTGCCCGGCACGCGTTGGTTTGGAGCAGTTTTGGAAATGAAGTCCCTATGAATTCGCGAAAATTTAAGAAGTCCCTTCTGACGTAAAAGTCGGTAGGGAAACCCTTGTTCAATCAACATAACAAAACAACGATGAAAAAGCAAAAAAGAGTTTTGAGATACCTAATGTGACAAAAGAGCAAAAAAAACATTCGGAGTCGATTCAATTTTTGAGTATGTTACCACTTTAGTGTTCATAACGTTCAAAACCTCTTAGGCCAACCAAATCTGTAATCTCAACAATCTGGCGATGCATTTTTCGCCACATAGTTCAAAGGACACCGCATGTGATTGGAGCGCGATATCTATCAATACTTTGGTTTACATTATTTTTGGCTCAGAAAAAGAGGAGAAGCAGTGGTTTGATTCGCTCTCTTCGCTATGTGATAGATTCTGCAGCGCTCTCTTCGTCCAAATCAAAAAGGTTCAAAACTTATGTGAACTCCCCGATATTTATGCTCCGAACCAAGCCAGTTGGTTTGATGTTGGTCTAGAAACCGACAAATTCGGGAACGGGTATTAGGCATAAGTTTTTGAAACTTTTTACATAATGTTGTTAGGAGCTATGTTGTATACACATAGCCCGAATTCGGAGCCACGTGATTGTTTGTGCGCTGTAAACAAGCGATCTGTTTGTTTGGGTCTTACATTTGAAATTCGTGCGCTTGCCAAAAAACACGTTCAACTCGTAAAACCTGACATGCTTGTCGTTTATTTTTCGGTGCTTCGTCCAGGACTTCATAAAAACGATACTTCCGTTGCTTTTAACCTCACAAACGAAGTCCAATTGGACCCCGAACCATCAGTGCCGGGCCCTGCGAAGCACAAGAGGCTGTGCACGTGCCAAAATGTCTTGCACAAAAAAATAGCCTTACACCAATAATTGTCCGCCAATTGAATAAACCGAGTGCCTGATTTGATAGCTCTTTTCCGTAAAGGACTTTCGCGGATTCAATATATAGGGTGCGTAAAAAGCGCTGTCCCTCAAGTTTAAAATACTTGACAGACCAAAACAACCCATAGTTCTTTTTTTTCCGTCGTGTAAGCCAGATCTCAGAGGACGCATCAAGTTAAGTTCCAGTTGTCACGCTCCGGTCCCCAAATTTATCGCCAATAACTGTAGTAAGTGCAAATTACAGTACTGCATAGTACAAGATTGTTTCTTCGCTACACTACAATACCGCTCACATTTTTTGAAAAAAAGACGCGAATGTATGGACATGTATGGACATGTACGGACATGTCCATACATGTATGGACATGTCCATACATGTATGGACATGTCCGTACATGTCCGTACATGTCCATACATTTATAGACATGTCCATACATCAGCGTCATGTGGCCATATCTCGCTTCAGAGTAGAGGAATTCTGAATCCAAAGCCACCATTCGATTCAGCTCGGCGCGGAGAATCTTCTGATATATTGGAAATGGGGGTACGATGTCTACGATATTCCGTTTCCAGTTTTTTCAAATTGTTCTGCGGAGGTCCTTTTGCGAATATGTGAAGCAACGCCTACCCAACATAGAAGACTTTGCTAAGTACTATTCGATAATACTGTTCTTGTAGATTGTTGTCCGCTGAAAAATATTCTCAGACTTCTTTCCAAAGGAGATAGAAGCGTTGGTGAATTTTGGAAAAATCACGCGTTTCTAAATTCTACTCGCCATAACTTCCTTCGGAATAAGTATACTTTGAATCCGAAAACAGCGCCTTGCTCAGCTCATCAAGGCAAATCTTTTTATATACAGCATGTCCTTGATATTTCGATTTCAGTATTCTTGAATCATTCTGAGGACGTCTTTTCGCGAAGGTGTAAAGCAGCGAGCATTGCCTCGAGTAAAATCCAGCAAGGACCTTTCGACAGCACTTTTCCTGTAGATTATGATGTGCTAAATATTAGCCGCAGATTTCTTTTTAAAGGAAATAGAACGGCTAGTGAATTGTGGAAAAATCTTGTCGTCCCAAGTTCTACTCTCCATAGCCCTAGAATACGAAGCTAACTCGCTAAGCGGATGTGAGTTTCGAAATCAGCAGGTCGGATAACCTCTACGAGCAAGTTTTCCGATATGTTCGGGTTATTTCATTTTTTCTCGTTTTACGCTCCGGAAGCTCGCCGATGGATTTTGGTCAAAATGTTGATGCTCCTGAATTGTAAGGAAACTTCGCTTATAGAGGTTTTCGAACACGCCCTTTACGAAAATCGTGGTCTTTGAGGATTACAGGATCTTTTTGGAGAGATACGGTGAGGTGTCAGTAACTGCATCACGAAAGTGCGTAATTTTGGCCGCACTTCTCGCGTATCTGTCAGAAACCTTGCCTGCTTGCTTTTCTCAGTCAAAATAACTAGAATTTGTGCTATCGAATGGTACATTACTCAGGCTCCAGTCTGTGAAATTCGCCGAGTTACGAGCCTACGAAAACACGTTCTCATGAATTTTGCCCAAAATGTAAAGATCGCATATCTCATCGAAATTCCTCCGTGAGCGCTTGTATGACGCTCATTGCAGATATTATGTATCTCGTCGGACGACTCGCACTGTACTGAATATGGTGCTTGCGTCTGCTTCAGTTGCTCAATTGAATATCAAAGCTATTTCGTGACTAGAGCTCAAAGCACCAAATCTAACACAATAAGATTCATCAAAAGATTCCAGATACTTTACAATCTCAGAGCACGAATGTTTTTAAACGCAGAATCAACACACTTGATCTCTTACGTTTGAGGCATTCTGAGAATGAGTAATGAATAGCACCAATTCGTCATCTGTATTGCTATAGGTGGCCATGTGCGATTACATTATCCGACCACAAAATGTACACCAAATACAACCATCAATTCGTGTTTTTTAGATATTATTTTCTTTCAAATGTCTTACTAACCCATATCTTGCTATTACGTTAGTTCAGGTCTAATCAATTTACTTCTCTTCCCAATCATTACAGCTTGTTGACTTCGCAAAAAGTGAAACTATTTGATATTCTTTAGGACTCATTAGACTCTCCCCGGAATCATTTGGGCAAGGTTTGGTATTACTGCACCAACCGAGCCCCGCTTTGCTTCATTATTGCAAGAGCATCTTCTGCTGGTAAATGAGCTGGCATGATTGCCATCTCCATAGATTACAATAACCTAACTTGATCACGCTCACGTATGAGTTATCCATCATTACAACCCTTATTGAAATTCACTTGGAGTCACTGGCTCACACTGGTTTACTGGTTTGGTGGGGTCAGATAATATACCCACCATCAAACCTTGTTTGCTTGTTAAAATCAAAATATTTTGCTGGCAAAAGGGGGCATGGGTACATCTCCATGAATCGCATCATTTAATTCCGATAATTATAATCATAGAGCAGTCAAATACAAGCTTTCATCACATTTTTATCAAGATTAGACCTAAACCAATGAGCACTATCGTTGCGGTTAGAGTATAAATGACTGCTTTCTATTCTATTGTATGGAACGCCAAGAGCGTATAGAATAAATAAATAAACAAATAAATAAAAATGTGAAAGGATTTGATCAGCGCGTTGTACAAGCGCTCACGGAGGAATTTCGACGAGATATGCGATCTTTACATTTTGGGCAAAATTCATGAGAACGTGTTTTCGTAGGCTCGTAACTCGGCGAATTTCACAGAGTGGAGCCTGAGTAATGTACCATTCGATAGCACAAATTCTAGTTATTTTGACTGAGAAAAGCAAGCAGGCAAGGTTTCTGACAGATACGCGAGAAGTGCGGCCAAAATTACGCACTTGATTTCGAAACTCACATCCGCTTAGCGAGATAGCTTCGTATTCTAGGGCTATGGAGAGTAGAACTTGGGACGACAAGATTTTTCCACAATTCACTAGCCGTTCTATTTCCTTTAAAAAGAAATCTGCGGCTAATATTTAGCACATCATAATCTACAGGAAAAGTGCTGTCGAAAGGTCCTTGCTGGATTTTACTCGAGGCAATGCTCGCTGCTTTACACCTTCGCGAAAAGACGTCCTCAGAATGATTCAAGAATACTGAAATCGAAATATCAAGGACATGCTGTATATAAAAAGATTTGCCTTGATGAGCTGAGCAAGGCGCTGTTTTCGGATTCAAAGTATACTTATTCCGAAGGAAGTTATGGCGAGTAGAATTTAGAAACGCGTGATTTTTCCAAAATTCACCAACGCTTCTATCTCCTTTGGAAAGAAGTCTGAGAATATTTTTTAGCGGACAACAATCTACAAGAACAGTATTATCGAATAGTACTTAGCAAAGTCTTCTATGTTGGGTAGGCGTTGCTTCACATATTCGCAAAAGGACCTCCGCAGAACAATTTGAAAAAACTGGAAACGGAATATCGTAGACATCGTACCCCCATTTCCGATATATCAGAAGATTCTCCGCGCCGAGCTGAATCGAATGGTGGCTTTGGATTCAGAATTCCTCTACTCTGAAGCGAGATATGGCCACATGACGCTGATGTATGGACATGTCTATAAATGTATGGACATGTACGGACATGTACGGACATGTCCATACATGTATGGACATGTCCGTACATGTATGGACATGTCCGTACATGTCCATACATGTCCATACATTCGCGTCTTTTTTTCAAAAAATGTGAGCGGTATTGTATTACACTTTGGCATGAAGTTCTGGCTAAATAAGAACATTTGTTGTCTAGCGGATGGCAAATGTAATCAAAAATTGGTCCACTAGTTCTTCTCTTACTCAATTTTCAGCAGATCAGCCTATCAAAAGAATAGACGTTGGAGATCAAGAATATCAAATTTTATCTCGGTTATTGTTTATGTTCCGAAGACGTTCGCGGGATGTGTTGAGTATTACTCGCGCTATTTTGCAGTCATGAAAAATGCTTCTTTCTTGGGCTCTTTACAGGAATTTCGATATTTTTGGAGGTGCGAGTGTTATCGACAAAGTGATTTCACTCTAAAATCGCGTCTCCTTTTTGCCCGGCTTGTTATTTGGGTGTTGATTGAACTATGCATCATCACAAAAGCGGTGTTTTCTTCTGTTTTTCGTTGACTTGTTAGCCTGTTCCTTTGGAGGAAAATAGCGTTGCAAAGAACGAAAGAGTAAAAGCAATGATCCTGCTCAAAAACAAAATGACGTCATCAAAACCTCTCACTTTTGTTACAAATGTCGAAGTGCATTATTTACGAATCAAGCAATTTCCTAGTGCTCAACATGTATATAAGAAGCTTCAGTTGACGAGAATACTTAACTGACATCTATATGTTACCAGAATTTCTTAAATGCAAGTTTATGCTTGAAAAGTTTCAGATTCAAACCAATTTCAAAAGATCAAGGGATGCTGCAGTCTGGAGTGCTGCTCATTTTCACTGGTTCTTAGCTCGGCAGTACACGTAGTGTCTACGAATTAAAAATTTTGTGCAATCCATGCATTAAATTGTACAGGAATCCCAACTCTATGAATGCACGGAAGAGCTAACTAACGGGAAATGGGTTCGAAAATGCAATCTCTTTCCTGACTTTTCTGCCTTCTCAATGACCCCCAGATTAGCCGAAGGCTGGGATGGTAAGCTTAATTTTATTGCTTCAAAGTTTGGCGTCGTTTATAAAAGTGATAACCACAACCTCATTACGTTAACTCTGCTCCTTTATTGAGTTTGCGAGAGTTTCTTCAGTCGAGAAACTGGCACGTTACAACCAGACATGTGTCCGAGTTTCAAATTTGGTGTCACAGACAGGGTTAGCTTCATCAATAATGTACTTGTTTTAGACTTTTTTATCACTACGAATTTTCAGATATTTGTCAAAACCCGAGCAAAAAAACTGAGCAAAACTCCAGCGTTTCTAAAGTGTAGAGTTCAAGAGCTCGAGTACCAAATTTGCATACCCACTACGCACTACTGAAAGACCTCTTCTCAAACTCTGTCGGATATATGGGGCGTATGAATTTTTCTGTATAAATTCTTTTGTTAATAAGGCATTAGAAGTAAAAATCTCTTAGAACAGCTGCTTCAAATATAAGGCAAAAAACTGGACAGAACTTACGAGCCTAACTTTTTGCGCTTTTTTGGAATGTTAGAATAATATTTGTCAAGTGAAACAGGGGAGAGTTTGTCGTAGAACGCTCATATATAGATACAGGACGATAAAACTGTAAATACTGCACAGCTAGGAGGATAATGCAGCTATTCAAAAAATATAGATCTGAGTCTAATAATCTCTGAGCGTCGTCGAGTTTTGATGGCCGATCAAAGAAACGGACATTTCATGACAACCTAACATATCGTAACTGTTTTGCATTTAACACTTAAGTGCTAAAGATTAGATTGAAACAGCTTCAGTAAGTTGTAAATTTTCTGGATCTTGAATTTTGTTCGAAAACATAGCTATTAATCCAAAATTAGCAGCAATCAAATCAAAATATGTATGAGCTATAAAGGAAAATGGAGAACATTCTGGTTCAAGCCGATGCGAAAGCACCTTCAAAATAACGATATAAAGGTAGTCCTTGTGTGTAAATAGCGAAAAAGCAGTTCACCATCAAAAAGATTTGTACATCCTGACTTCGTAGTCTTGCATTATTTTAGTGCAGGGAGATTTCTGTGGACTGTTGAGAAACGGCAGGCATCGACTCGTCTACACTTTTGTTTACCGACTTCAGACGTTTCGCAGTTCATCACCAGTGTTTACTGCATTCGGAAGTTTCTCCAAGTTCCTGAAGGGGATTTCGCGTCTGTGACAGAATTAAACGGAAGAATGATAGTTGTTCTGTAACAACGAGCATGAATAGCTCTACACCGTAGATTTGAGTGCTGGCGACTTGGAGTCACGAGAAATAACTAGAAACGAGATAATGATATGACAGTTTAGGTTTAAAACTCTAAAATGTGAGTTTTTTTCCACATACTAATAATGCATTTGATGACATTTTCGATGGCGAAACATTGCTTGGCTCATCAAAGTCTCTAAACAGTACCTCTCGAATCGTTTTCAATTTACCACACATAAGTACCACAAACACTTCACTGAAGACCTTAGCATGCTTTATAGCCTGCCTACTTTAGTAAGACTATCTCAGCTGCGGAGGATTACTTAAGGCACCGTCCATCCAAAATGTGATCGATGAGATTTTGATGCCTAACAGTAGTGGGGCCCCCAGCTGTATACTTGCCCAACTCGCGGTGGCATAAGTTGCTTCCGAAGCAAGAAAATTGCTTCAACAATCGCTATGGATGGCGGATTCGCCACGATGGTTCCTCCCCTTTGAGTGGGCGTGACGTTGGTCCCGCCTATTTGAGCGCACCTAACCAATCACAGTTTCGCACAACTCGCCTTGGGTTCTCCGAAACTGGGTTTATCAAGGTTTTCGCGGATTCTCGACTTGATATTCAGAATCAGAGACATGAGAAGGCCCCAAAACGACAAAAACATGGAAGACGAGAATCTGGGTGGATGGCGCCTTAAAGGCACCGGTCCTGGGCTTCCATGTTTTTGTCGTTTTGGGGCCCTCTCATGTCCCTGATTCCGAATATGAACTCGGGAATCCGCGGAAATTCCAACAATCCCCTTTGAGCCGCAACTTGGGCGTTGGCTTGATAAGGGGTTCTACTGTAGTAAGCTGCCGAAAGCTCAAGATCCCTTCATTTAGGGTGGACGGTGCCTTCAACAGGTGCGCATCGCCTTAGTAGAGCGAGCAAGATGCGCCCTGCAACCGTATGTCAGTCCCTCCTCCTCTGTCACCACCTCACGAATTTCTGATAGATTTAGTCACGGTAGATAAAAACTGGATACTTCACATGAACGACAGGGCAATGTTTGGTGTTGAGATTTTTGTGAATAGATGATTTTTGAAAACCGTGTGCTTTTGCAAGTACCATTTGATTCAACTGGCTTGGCTTCGGGAAGGCGGGGTTTCGTGACCTAACTCAGGCTAGGTAATGATCAGAGAACACTTGCGCGAGAGAGGCGCAGCTGCGTCGCGGACGCGAGCGGTCTTAATTAGATCACAAAGCCTCGCCTTCCCGAAGCCAAGCCAGTTGAATCCAAGGTTAAATCTCTATACAGTTGAATGGCAATCACATTTTATTCAATAACGATTTGAAAGATAGATCAATAAACTGTACGTACTGTAAACTTCTCCTGTCTCGAAATTTATACAAATTCAAATTCGTACGCTTCCCTTCGAAAATGGCGTATCTCTTCCAAGTGATACTACGGTAGTCTAAAAAACTTTGACTCTCTTTTTAGAAGAATGCCAGTAATTATCACCTGCGAATGTTTGCCGTCTGCTTTAGTGCTCAATAAATGAAGAACCTTCTTTCGCATGTCCTTATTGAGGATAATGATCATATAAACGTTGATGTATGATAAAAAACCACTGACCAGAGGAAACACAGTTCTCATAGTGAAAATTGGCCCATCCTAAATAGTACGAACATACTCTTATTGTCCTCGAACGTCTAGGACGACTGGCCCCTAACAGTATTTACATAAATCAAATGGTACACTTTGAGGTAAAAGGTAAAGATAAAGATAAACATAAATCTCTATTTTGCAGCTAATGTTGAATGCCGTTCGTGCCTTCAAAAATGTAAAAAATTCTGTAAAATAGCGTCGGAGAAAAACTATTGAATCTTTCACTGGTGAGCCTTCTCGTATGAAGTAATTTTTATTGCACAAATCTAGACGAGTGGTTTACATTTGAATTGGTTCCTCACACCATAAATCCTGCTTCAAATAACCATCAAACTATGGAATTATCAGGTTGGCCCGTAAGTTCCGTCCGCTTTGATTTTCAACAATAATTGGCGCATTTCTTATATCTGAATAGGCTTCAAAGTACCATTCGATAGAGCTAAGTAAGCTTTACAATAGGGCGTTCTTGCTTTTACACCAGCTTTAATCCACTTTGAGTCTGAAGCCAAAACTAAAGTGTCCAAATCTCCGAAAAATTGAGATTAAAAAAAAATCTTACAAAGATTTTAACTTGCCATTTAAACAGGGATAGCCGTGTTTTTTCTTTAGGCAGAATTCATGGAAAAGAAAATTTTTATGCTTTTGTCAAAGTGGTGCTGTGCTATACCCACATACCCACACAAACAATCATATACCACTAGTCTGTAGGAGTACAAAGACAAATTTCCAGCTCTCCAGAAGCCCTAGTTTTCGACAAATATGAATTGTAGCCTAAGTCAGCCGACTGAAGGAAGCTAAATTCGATATTTTTTGAGAATTGGAGCTCTTGAAGAGCTGAAAATTTGTCTTTGAACTTCTACAGTCTAGTAGATACGGTTATTACTTGTGTAAGCAGAGCACATCATCACTTTGGTGAAGGCTTGAAAATTTTTGTTTTCATGGATTCTAATTAAGGAAAAAATACGGCAGTGGGGTATATAAATTTCTTTGAATAATGTTTAAGTGAGCAAGTTAGAAATTTTTGAGGATTTTTTTGGACGGAGTTAAGACTTCTTCTTGTTTTTTCAGGCAGTTGAACCCTTTCAGTTTTCGGCTTGAAACTGAAACGGTTCAACTGGAGATGAATTAGATCTGGTGCAAAAACAAAAACGCCATTTTATTAGGTCGTTCCGAAAGTAATGTCGCTTTTTTCAAGCATATGCCACATCTCGTGGAACAAAGATGTGTAGGAGATTCTGGTAGCATTTGATGCAACATTTCATTCTCTTTCTAATGGTTATGAAGTTGTTGCAATACGATCAATGAGCTCCCAGAAAAGAGTCAAAATCTGCGACCTATGCTTTTTGAGATGGCCAAGTTTCACAATTTTTCTAAGAATTATAACAAACCTCAGAAGTAATGGATGGATGGAGCAAACCCTACAGGAAACAGCACAACTTTTTTCTACTTTTCAGAGCATAATTTTTGTACAGATTTTTTGATGGAACCACCGAATTTTAGCAGGCTCGTCTCAGGCAAAATTGCATCAAACGCCAACTAGTCTCCGGATTTTGAAATTTACAAAGGTGGATTATGCTTTGACAATATTTTTACAAACCAAACGAGCATTCACCGCTTCGGTTTAGCAACTTTCGAAAATTTCGGGTAGACCTTGGGGTGCCTTGGGAAACCTGAATTATGATGATTTTATCCCGGAAAACTTGATAAACCGGAAACAAAAAACAGAAAGAGGGGAAAAAACTGCGTCGAATGACACCTCAGTTCCTTGCCGATTGTTGTTCTTTGAGGTTTGAGATGACCAAATATGGAGTTTGGTAGCATTGGGAAAGTCATTCCAGAAACTCTAAGAAGCAAGGTAAGGAAAAGAAAAAATTGATTTGTGTCCTATAAGGTTTGCTCTATCTCATTGTCACTTGTACTTCTTTGGAGAACATGTACAAAAATTTAGAAAAATAGCCGAACTTGACCATGGGAAAAAGCATGGGTCGCAGATTTTGTTAATTTTTCGAGAGCTCATTGATTACTATGCAATGAAATTAGAACCATAAAAAGAGGATGAAATGCTGCATCGAATGCTTATAAGATCTTTTGAAGATGTTGATTCCACGAATAGTGGCGTTCATTCGAAGAAAGCGACATTACTTTCGGAAACGACCTAATATACAGCTTGCTTATCTCTATCGAATGGTACTTCGAAATACATTTAGCTATGAGAAGTACATGATTTATTGCGACCTGTTCTTTATACGTTGCCACTTCTAAACCCTACTCTACAAACAAGAATTTCACTCAGATGTGTTTGTCCTAGGGAAAGATATAGTCGTTTTTTCTTACCTATGCAAATGAAAATATCGCGAAAATATTAGGTTACGGTAACATGCTAAGTCTGCGCTACTAGGTGAATTGCACGAGAAGGTGGCAAGAGTGAATATTTTGGATAATCGAAACCTCGTAATTTGCGCGAAGGTGATTTCCTGATTGGTCTTTTCTAATCTGAGATAGTCAAAGCAAAAAATGGGACACTCGAGATTTTGGCTCGCTCTTAGAGCGAGGCAAGAAAGCATTGCTTTGATGAGCTGAAAAAAGTGATTATCTACTCGCTTATTCAAAAGGCTACGCGCTGTCAAAAAAATTAGGACGATGCAATAATGATTGCCAGTGTTCTACCGACTCTCAGAAGAAGAACCATTGTTTCGAAAAAAAACTCCCATCCTGAAGCTCTTTGAGCCATTGACAAGAGTAACTCGGTGCCCCAAGGCATTTTTAGAATAATCTTTAAAATTCATATTTTTCCCAAACTCTTGCACACAAGACGGTCTATCAAGAAAGAAGTCTAAAGCTTCAAATCCTTGCCAAAACAAGTGTCATTCAGAAGACCAGTCGCCTGTGATGCACAAGCTATTTGAGGTCATGGTAAAAAAAAATTGTGGGAGACGTGTTGTCGTTGAAGAATCAAGTGAATAGCCCGTATGACTTATATGACTTCATGTTTTCACATCATTCAACAAATAAGTTTGCACGTAACGGATTGATCGTCTGGTAGCCAGCTCTTTTACCCGAGAGTAAAATCACTCACATTACTTTCGAGGGAGAAAATAAATTGCATTGTATTGTAGATAACACACATCACAAATGCAAAAAACAGACCAAGCATTTGCACATAAAGACGAGTTTCTCTTTTGACAGATCTAAAATTGTAGGAAACCAGTTTGATTTACATCCTTGAGATCCTTTAAAAAACACGTTGATCCTACTTTTATTATAAAAGTTTGTATCAAAAGCTCATATCACCTATAAAGACCTAGATAACCGATAAATTTGTCATCCATAAAATGAGCTAAGTGATGAGAGCTAATGATGCCGCTTTTTTGTTTTTCCAGTCAGTGAAAAGCAACATTCTCCTTTTTTGCAAAGTCTTTTTGATTGTATAACGCTTGTAACACTCACAATTTCTTATTGTGCCTGTTATTAACCAAAAATTTCAACACGGCACCATAACAGAAACAGCATATCAGGAAGGATATCAATACAAAACATAATGTCATCGAAGCTGCAAGCTGAAATTGAATTTCATAAATAAGCGCCTTGAATCTGCACAGCTTGAAAGGCAACACTCAGCTAAATGCTATGTTCAAAGGTTAGGTATCCTTGCAACCTTTTGTTTGATGGTATATTTCGAAGTACCGAGAAGTAAACTCCCCTAAGCTAGATTACTTCCGCTTAGTTTCGTTCATGTATTTCATCTTTAATTCATTATGAACATTGATATCAACGTAAAATTTCAGACATACCATTTTGATTCAACTGGCTAGGCTTCGGGAAGGCGGGGCTTCGTGACCTAATCAGGGCTAGATGATCAGAGAGCACTCGCGCGAGACAGACGCAGGTGCGTTGCGGGGGCGAACAGCCTTGATTAGCTCACAGAACTCCGCCTTCCCGAAGCCAAGCCAATTTGAATAACGGGTTACATTCAGAATGTTCTCGTTGGAACCGTGTTTTATTGTATCAGTTTGGAAATATAATTGAGTGAAATGTAAAAACCGAATAAGCTCAATGACTGTTTTCTGTTAATAAAATAGACAAGCCCTTCATGAATCTTGCATGGTATCCCTGGATTACAAACAACAGAAAAAGCGTATATGTATGTCTTCAGTATGAGAATGAACAACTTTCTAATCCCAAACCAGGCAGGACCCTGTTTGCGTTATCGTTCACTTGACCCTCACCGGGGGGTAAGGGAACACACTCCGCCAGTTTGAACCGCCTCTTCCTGCAACGACATGCAACAATATAGCAAAAAGAGCAGTTGCCAGCATACCTTCGATACATAGAGCCATGTACTCTGGTAACGTTCACTTTGAGCGTCATGATAAAACACGACCTTTACCTGGAGAGAAGTACAGAAGTCATCCGGGGCGAAGCCCCGGATATTATGACATAATCAATGACATAACCATATAGGAATGAATATAAATGAGGCAAATATTGCAGAGATATCCAAAAGAAGCTCAAAAAACCGATGCATTGAGTTTTAATGGCCTTTTTTGCTGAAAACAAGGTTTTTATTCAAAAATTCAACCAAAAACTAGGACAAAATTTCTCCTTTAACATTTCTCTAAACTGCGATCGCGCGTTAGAAGTCCATGAAAGCTCTGGAGTTTAATGAAAACGAGAAACTGCGCTCAAATCTTGCGCAGAGAGTCGCCACACAAATGCTGGTCTATCTCGTTATGTAGTGATTTTAGAGACCCGCGACGTTGTCAGTGCTCCTGGCCATGAGGATCAATAATATATAATGTTGTAGGGTTTCATTATGACCCTGCGGAGATCAATGACCAGAGCCAAATGCCCCGCCGGCTCTGGTCTGTCTCCGCTGCTCGTCTGCGTTTCCGCACGTAGCGCGCTACCTCGCTACCTCAAATGCGGGGCGCGGGGCATTTGGCTCTGGTACCCCTTTCTTCGTTGTTCGGAGCCCAATTTCGACAATCTATATATCATATTAAAGCTCCTGATCTCTATTTTTACGCTGACAACGTCGCAAGACTCCTTTTTATGATTTAAAACGAGAAATCTGGGAAAAACGGCGTTTTCGAAAATCTCTTGTTTTTTCTTCAATGTAACTCTTTTCAATCGGTTTTTTTGTGTATTCGATAGGTCTTGTTTCTGTCTATGATGTAGACAACGTCGCCGGAGCTTACTTCTTTGCTTATGTCAGTTTTTTTGGGAAAATTACTGAAAAGTGCGCTTTTTTTTACGTTGTCCTCTTTCAGTGCTTTTGCAACGAATTTTCTCCAGCTTGGACGATACTTGCTCAGAATGATGAGCAGAAGAATCCAGACAACGTCGCAGGATACGAAACGACTATGCAGGGTTGATAATTTAAAGGACGCATCAAAAATCAGATTGGCGTCAATGTGCAACATATCTTTCCAGACGTGTTTAACATGTTCAGTTCAGTTGTTGACAAGTTTTCCTTCTTTCGGTCTTACAACTACAGCTGCAGCTAAACAGCGTTTCTTTTTTTGAATGTAAAAAAAACTTTGTTCTTGTTGCCACCTAATTTAACCGGCAATCAGAGGAAACTGTGCGTAGGAAACTTCCAAGGTGAGATTTCAAATTTGTTGATGTACTAACCTCTGCTTTACGTGAATTTTTCAAGTTTCCCGATTCATGTATCTCTAAATTTCCATCTAATTTTCTGAAACAACCTTCACTTTTCAAAGCGGGCAGGAACTCAAACAACTATCACTTTCTAGCCCCTGTCTCTTGACTATCGAATGTATGGTTGCCAGCGAATGCGAGCTCAAACTGCCGGAGTTCGTTCCCTACCCAAATGAGTGCAACCTACCGTAATGTCTTCCTTGTTGACAATCGTCTCAAGACGTTCTCTAGACAAAAACGTAACGTCTTTGATAGTTAAGATTGGAATGGAGTAAATGATCGGAAAAGCCCACTGAATCAACGGTAAAATCCACCAATGGCTCGTATTAATAAGCTGAACAGAAAACATTACAGGATCTCGAAAAAAATGATTTAACTACCTGCTCAACTCCTGTGCCTTTCTTACACAAAGAAATATATCTCTGCAGCGATATCACTAGGATGCCGAAGCAGCGAAGAATTACGGAGCTATAAGTGTTTACGAAACACCATGCTGCTACATATGGTAGTTGGTAAGTCCAAAAGAAATCGTTAACAAGGCCGGATGAGCGAAGTGTTCCAAATATCAAATAATTTGTAATTACAAGAATATCAATCGCACCCTAAATGAGCTAAATGATGAGTTTGGTGCTCTAATTAAGTCAATTCCACTGCACCTGAGATATGATCAAAAGATAAAAGGTGTTTTGCCTCCATTCTTTCATGCAAACCATGATAATAAATATGTAGAGAGGAAAGGAAATGATTGTCGCTATGACAAAGATTATATGCGTCGAAGATATCATCAGCTCTGGAAAAACACACGTGTCTAGAAGAAAATTTCAACTGGAGTTACAGCTTATTATATCTTTCAATTCTAAATCGGACTAAATGTAATTTTTTTTTGAATTTATGGCAAATCAGGCTGCAAATTGTGTCAAGAGGGTCTTTTCAAATCAGTACAAGACCGCTGCTATGACTGGTCCATCATTTGTCGAAAATTTGGACATAACATTGAAACTTCGTGTTATTTTTTACACCCCTGAGAGAGCTGGGGAGACACATCTGATGCAAATATAACTGTAAGCCATAGAATGATGAAGCTTATAAACAAGTTGCAGAAGAAGAATGTAAAGCTGCTCCCTTATTGTTTTCCGCTACATGAAGTAACACGGTAGAAAAAAGGGATTTTTGCCGGAGAAAAAAGTACAAGCAAATGCAAGACTATTGCGACGTTATAGTTTAGTTTACTAAAAAAAGCTTGCTCTTTTGCGTAAAAGTTCTGACACCTAAACATGGTTTATTGCTGGACAAGGTAGCGTTTAGTAAAACGACAAATGTTGGCCTATGACTGCATGTAAATGAATGTGGCATAGCACAAACACAGGTGATTGTGCCGTCTGGAGGAAGTGACAACAGTAATGTTTGGTTACAGCATGTTTTCGACAAAGCAATTGCCAGGAATTCAATAAACTCCATACGGCTGAACAGATTATGGGTGTGGTTTGATCTTTGAAAGACAAAATAGGTATGTAAGATTTGCTCGAGTATAACGCACCAATGCGAGCCATGACAAGAAGACAAAAGTTTATAGCCAGTACCTCCATGCTAACAATAAGACATCAGTCTGTTACAGTCTGTACCACTCAAATTGAAGCATCGAATTTACGAGACCAGTTTATCTTTGTTTTTACAAACATATTCAGAGAGGAAAGTTTTGCAAAGTTGAGCTTGTAGATCTTCGCATGAGTCCTCACGGACTAAGAACATAATGAGTATGATAGCATCAAAGCATATTCGCTCGCATATGTTGAAGGGAACGATACATTTATCTCTCAGTAAGAAATCGTTTTATTACATAGCATGAATGCCAACAGGTCAAGGGCAACCCTGATAATGAGTAGGTATATGTAATTCTCTCATTCAAATCTGAGAAAATTTTCAAAACTGGATATCCATTCTCACGTATTCCGCTAATATCCGAAGAATTGAGAGATTCCTCTATGGTTACTCTTTGGTAGGCTTGATTTGGTCTTACAAGGAAACGATACTTGGTGTCCGTGGCCTTTTGAGATGAAACGCATACCATCACAATCGTCTTGGGACGCTGATTCCGAATCTGACTTCCGTTTCTGCTAATCGTTTCTCTAGAAGAAGTTATGAAGAATTTTCGCGTCAATGGTCGCCTAAAAGAAATACGGTCGCCGATGCCTAACTTTTGAAAAGAAGCTTGACTGAGGCAATGCAAAACTTAAAAACACAAAAGGACTCGAGACTAAGCCTACATTAACTTCGAGATTATCGCACTAGCCACTACACCACATTTCAGCGACGGTTTTGAGATTTCGACTACATCTCCTTTGGCGCGAAAATCTTCCATAACTTTTTTTCCGAAAAACGATTAGCAAAAACGGAAGTCAGATTCGGAATCAGCGCTCCAAGACGAGTGTAATGGTATGCATCTCATCTCAGAAGGCCACGGACACCAAGTATCGTTTCCTTGTTAGTCAGGCTCCTTATTTTTTTGATTTGCGAGCTCGCACATATCCTGGATCTTCAGGCGATTACAAGTATGACAAAGAGCATGCAAACAGCATGTCTAGCAGCCAATCGTTTATATATCATTATGCTCGGAGTTCTGTTTCCTCTCAGGAATGGTTGATTGGCCGAGTTTTGTCAATGCACTCGCTTCTCCCACATACAGCTGCTCAAATTCAAAAACCATGAAACACTTTGTTGCGAGCACGGGCATGGTACACATCCATCGAGCCTTTACGCTGACACATGATTTATGAACAGCTTGATAGACTTGATCGACTTTTTGCATATGCATCCCTCTCGGAGATCTGCTTTCTTCCCAAAAATTGTTCGGTTGGCAGGGTTTCGTCATACACTCGCTTTTTCCATGTACAATTGCTCAAGTTTATCAAAGGGCACTTTGCTGCGAGCGGGGGATGGGACACTCCATCGAGCCTCAACACTAATATATGTTTTCATACATGGTCCAAACAAGTTTAATCCCTTTTTATCCTTGTACCATCCGTGAGCTGGACATGACTAATTAATGAATGTTGCATTGTCGTTTTTCGTTACTGCTTGTGTTCTTGCGCTTTTGTTAATCGTTTTAGACTGGCACGCCTTGTGCAAAATGAATGAATAAATAGATCGTTTTATGGTTTTCAGACTTGCTTAGCTTTTTCTAGTTCCGATGATGATAAATGTCTCGCCGATGAATCTGATGGATCCGATGGGGAGAGGGAGCATGGCTCGGCACGAGAGTGGTGAACGGACATTTTCGAAACGAATCTGCCATTATGACTTTGCATTTACGGTAATATCTCCTGCGTGACGAAGGCGGTTGCCCAAATAGGTTGAAGGCTGTCGCGCACGCGGCGCGCGGGCAATTGTCAGCCATGGAGCGCGCGCACGCTCGCACCAATAACGTGGCCGGCTGGCTGTCGTGCTGCCTCAGACAGCGGATAGGACCCCTCCGCCGGAGAAATGGCAGGGTCGCGGCGTATCCTCAGCGGTGGGTCTCCCATTTGTCCGGCGGGGCCCTCCCATTTTCTGCTCCGGATACCCCCTATTTTCTGCTCCGGATACCCCCCATTTTCTGCTCCGGATACCCCCCATTTTCTGCTCCGGATACCTCCCATTTTCTGCTCCGGAGCCCCCCGATTTTGTGCGCCGGAGCCCCCCGATCGCGGCATACTGTAATTAGCCCTAATTAAAGGCAGCTTCCAGGCAGATCTGGACCTATGGGGCTTTTACATGGAAAGTACTTTTGGGGCCCTAACTAAGGCACTGCCGAAGCAGCAGCTCAGGTAGTGCTCCAATGGCTGAGATATTCCCCTCGAAACAGACCCCCGCGAACGTATTCGCATGGATTCATGGCAGTTTCGCGCCAGGATCCACGTTTGCGCCATGAATCCATGCGAAACACGGTCGCGGGGTCCGGTTTCGAGCAGAATATCTCAGGCGTTAGAGCACTACTTGAGCTGCCGGTTGGGTAGTGGCTTAGTTAGGGCCCCAAAATACTTTTCATGTAAAATCCCCGTAGGTCCAGACTTGCCTGGACGCTGCCTTTAAGCTCCAAACCCCAATTTTGTCTCTAAACCCCACCCAAATAAGCCGAATAGGACCCCCCCCCCGGGTAGGAGTTTAGCGCGACCTTCACCCCGTACTCTACCCCCTCCCCCTCACCCCTAGCGTTTGTGGATAGAAGATAGAAGAAAGAACGAAGAGATAAGACATTTATTTCAAATCTTTCAAACTTCTTCGAAAAATCATCTCATATCGTAAATCATTTCACACCCACTGGTGTAAAAGAATGAACCTTTCCAACTAAACAACGGTTTGTGGAACAGTTTAAATTGCAGTCGCAGTTGGCCCATATTATCTATTTGCTTGCATATGTGAAGAACGAATTGTTCTCCACTGATGTCATCGGGAACAGCGCCAAGATTGAATGATCGATGAGATAATGATCCACCTGTTTAATAACATAAACGTAAATGACGTTGCTAATGATTAGAGAAACTCACTTGTAAGAACACAACCTATCCAACATGCATGATAGTAGTTCATTGAGTTTGAACCTCGGTTCCGTATGTTCTTCATCATCAGGAAGATCGTAAAATAGTTAGATAGTTTTTACCAGGGTACTGGGAAGCGACACTTGCATACGGCGTTTATTATAGCCTCGTCTTCACTGAAAGATAGATCATGATTTTTTTTAACTTCACAAAAATTATCTGAGATCAAAACGTTAATAAATTTTTAGTTAATGCAAAGTCATAACTGAACTCACGTAGATCAAGAAAAATATAGAATTTAGGAGAAGCCATCCTCTTTGGGAAGAAGACGGCTGTAAATAATCAACAATGCTAGATGCCGCTTCGACGGTACCATGACTGGCCGCTCTGTAAACGCTATGAATATATCAGCTATGAAAACAAACATTACGCACCTCTGTCTAACTTCTCTTACTAAAACACTGCAGAGAAACGTAGTGAAGTTCAGAATTTCTTTGGACTCCGCTTTCAACTCGGCCGGCGTGAACATGGCCATGACCTAGAAGAGGCAGACGCTATTGTGATAAGTTACAAAGCTATGAAAGACAACAAAACAAGGAAGAGCAAACATTGCAAGCACAGAAAATGTAAAAGTTAACATGGAATAGAGTAAAGAGGAAAAAAACATTCAATTCACGAACCTTCGTAAATAATGGCAATAAACGGTTTGGGTCAACATCTCGACATCCTGAGAGAGGTATTCGCATACATTCACTGAACGTTTTCCGCAAGTGCAAGAGTGTCAGAGTACGATCACCCTTATCACTCATTTCCGATACTTCAGCGAGCGTTGAGTTGCGGAGCAATCTGTGTAAGTAATGCACATAGGTACTATCAAAGTGACATGTAGCTTTGGAAAATCACTTCGCCTTACTTGGAATATTGATTACCATTACCTATATTATGTAAAAGTCAATAGTATCCAGATATGTAAGCACCAAATGAACAAACATTGGAAAATAATGTTGGATGAAAAGACTGGAAAGCGAAAGATATTCCCAAAAACAGCGCATTATCAATGGTGACACTTGGTCCAAATGCACTACTTTCATGTCCGATGAAGCGAGTGACATTCTGCTTCCTTAGGCACCCGCCATACTTACCCCTCTTCCGCTTGATCCGCTTGCTCCGCTTCTTGCAAGACGCGTGTAAAACGCGCGCACTCAGTAGTCTGTCATTTGGCGCCGCGTAGGTAAAAAGCGATCTCGGTGGTTAGGCAAATTCGCTGTACGTGACGCCAAATGACAGACTGCTGTGTGCGCGCGTTTTGCACGCGTCTTGCAAGAAGCGGAGCAAGCGGATCAAGCGGATCAAGCGGATCAAGAGGGGTAAGTATGGCGGGTGCCTTAGACATGAAAGGCTACAAAGTACGAGCAAAAAAGAACAACAACTTCTCTTGTAGTGCAATGACGGCAGTTAGTTGAAAAAAATGACAAGATGTTTTTTCCGTATCTCTCTACTTATACCATCAAGACCAGAGAACTATAGAAAACGCTAACAAGAAAGCAGAAACCAAATGAGTGAGATGAAATGACGCTGACGTGCTCCACCGCCAAGACCGACACCCAACGAGAATGTGCGATTGGACCAGATGACCTTAATTTGACAGCAACTATGATTACGTGGATGACCAAAGAAGCTATCTGTAAGATACCAAAAACATTTCAAAACTGCGCTAGACTCTTGATTGAAATGACAAGGATATGTTGAAACTATATGTTCTACAACCTTGATACCTCAGCAGTACTTTTTCTCAGAGTAAAAGACTTTAAATTCAAAAAAAAACGCAACATTCAACCACTCTCAGCGTATTTCTAACGTAATGAGGAGAGAGGCCCCAACGCAAATTGGCAACTACATAGGTACGTGGGTGGATTCGCAAAAGCTTTATACGAACTGATAAAGTTGATTGATGAAGTCAGAATTAAAAGTACTAGCTATTATGATGACCCGTAGCGATAAATACGGATTACTGATAGTACGAAAACAGAAAGAAACAAAAGCAAACAAAAAATAAGAAATCATTAGTGTCGTTCACGTTCAAGGTTATGAAAGACTAATGATTTACCTTTGACAATGGAAACAGAGTGAAAACAGCGAAGGACTTCAATCACTCCATCTGCTCGCGCTTTCGTGAGCTTGGATGCGTTGTCCCTGTGAAATTACTATTTCACACAGATCACAAGCTAAATGAATGTTCAATAAGTGATGTAAGCGAGATGAGATGAACAAACGAGGATTCGGTTTGCACTTAGCGCAGGTGCATATTGATCAAAACGAAGGCCTGGATGCACCAGAGAAAAAGGGAAATAATGTGAGATTATGCATAAAACATTGTAGCTTGAAACTGAGGAAAAATGTGAGATGAAAAGAATGACTAATGAGATCGACATGCATAGGGCAAAACCGAGCTGAGCGGCCCGGGCTGGTTAGAGATGCAGAGGGGGCCTAGTTAGGGCAGCGCGCAGACGGCTAGGCATCGATCATGATGAGGACAGCGTATAATAGTAGGAACAGCGTTAGGCCCGAGCAGAGTTCACGCGATTTCATCGTCGCGACTGATCCCGACAAAACAACTAACATATGCATGCCGATCTTCTTGCATTTCGGTTGTGATAGTTTTCCAACACGACTAATCGTGAACAACTATCACAACCGAAAATACGAGAAGATCGGCATGCAATGAACGGCAAAGTGATTCATCGGTGGAGATAGCAATAAACGGATTATTTAGACGATACTTTCATCACAACAACACTAGATAGTTGCGCAACTAACCTCATTGTTTCGAAAATCCAGAATTAATCACAAAAACCACTCCATCAATAGTCTACGATGTCTCAGCAAGTCGGAAAGAGCCAAACACTGAAGGTGATTGAGTGCAACCGCACGAAAATTTCAAACATAAACCTGAAAACGAGGAACTTACAGCAACATAAACGCCAACGCGACGAAGAGCAACGCGGAAAAGGAAAAAACGGTAAAGAAACGCGCAAAAACAACAGAATCAAATAAACGGCGACTAAAATATGGACAAAGAGCGTAAACAGAGGACTTATCACCGTGGAGTTAGACGTTTGCTTGCTACGCGCCAAATCGATACGCAGCCTGCTCCGGATACTCCCATTTCTCCGGCGGATACCTCCCATCTTCTGCTCCGGATACCCCCCATTTTCTGCTCCGGATACCCCCCATTTTCTGCTCCGGATACCTCCCATTTTCTGCTCCGGAGGCCTCCCATTTCTGCTCCGGACCCCTCCCATTTTCTCCGGCGCGTCTCTTCCAAATTTGGCGGACACGCGCCGCGCAGATCTCTGCGGCGCGGAGTCCGTCAAATCTGGCAGAGTCGCGCCGGAGAAATGGCGGACCTTTGCAGCAGGGCCGGAGAAGCCTCCCATTTGCCTGCCAGTGATGCCACCGCGATGGACCGCCCATTTGCCCTTCTCTCATTGGTCAACTGGGTCCGGCGCGACTCTGGCAGTTTCCGAGGGTCCGGCGGAGGGGTCCCGTCGATTGTCTGAGATGGAGCGCGCGCACGCTCGATCAGCGGTCATCCACGGAGCGCGCGCCTCAGACAATCGACGGGACCCCTCCGCCGGACAGTCCGAATCTGCCAGAGTCGCGCCGGACCCAGTTGATCAATGAGAGAGGGGCAAATGGGCGGTCCGTCGCGGTGACATCACTGGCAGGCAAGTGGGAGGCTTCTCCGGCCCTGCTGCAAAGGTCCGCCATTTCTCCGGCGCGACTCTGCCAGATTTGGCGGACTCGCGCCGGAGAAATTTGCCCGGCGCGAGTCCGCCAAATTTGGAAGAGCCGCGCCGGAGAAAATGGGAGGGGTCCGGAGCAGAAAATGGGAGGTATCCGGAGCAGAAAATGGGAGGTCTCCGGAGCAGAAAATGGGAGGTATCCGGAGCAGAAATGGGAGGTCTCCGCCGGAGAAATGGGAGGGCTCCGCCGGACAAATGGGAGACCCACCGCTGGGGAAACGCCGCGACCCTGCCATTTCTCCGGCGGAGGGGTCCTATCCGCTGTCTGAGGCAGCACGACAGCCAGCCGGCCACGTTATTGGTGCGAGCGTGCGCGCGCTCCATGGCTGACAATTGCCCGCGCGCCGCGTGCACGACAGCCTTCAACTTATTTGGGCAACCACCTTCGTCACGCAGGAGATATTACCCATTTGATCGCCGTCAACTGCGCGGGTCGTACGATTAGAGCGCGCTTTCTCTAAGGTGTTTGGTTCGCTGCTTATTTAACTATATGTAGAAATCATGGAAAACTTGTGAAATGAGAATTTTGCCATATTTAGGGCGGCATTACAGTGACGATTGTGATGGCTTACCAATTTTATGGTAAGCCGGTGTCGAGTTTGGTAGCTTTTACTGCGCCTATACAAAACACACTGACATGACAACTTACTTTGACATCGCGACCTCATCTGGGCAGTGGTAGAAAGCGACTTTGGATGGGTGGAGAAAAGTAAGGTAATGCAGAGTACAACAGCACTAAAAGAGCACTGATACCTTGCAACCTCGATTTTGCAGCTCACCCTATCCTCCTTCCGTAAAACGACCTCAAAACAATTTTCTTGTCAGCTACGCATTCCATGACATTAGCAGCAGAGCATGACTTCATATCTGCGAGTTAGGTCCATGTGTGTATAAGGATTTTGGTATTTGATGATAATATTATTGTAATCATTGGTAGAGTTCCTGAATGCTTACAGTTTTTTATTGTGCGACCTCCAATTGCTCTCATTCAGTAGTAAGATTTTTTTTAGGTGCAGTTTGAGAAAGGACATGGCTGAGAACTACGACAACGCTAAAAAAATTCGAGTTTCACCAGCAACCGTCTCTTGTCGTTTTCTAAAGCATGTCAGTTTAAATCGATGGTCCCATCATTAGAGAATCTAATCTACATTTAATTGCACATTTTCCCGTTTCGTTTTAGTCCATAATCACTGCGGGTTTCACAGCGTTTAGCTTTGGTCAGCCATAGCTCTTGACAGAAATTGTTGAAGCGCTTTAAAAAGTGTTACAAACATGTGCTGGTTGCAAAAGTGTCAGAAGTCGCAGTGGCTTTTCGATATAAGATAGCAGTGGTCTACCGAGGGGAGGGAACGCTCTCGTTACACTCTTTCCCCTTTCCCGAGACTGGGTAGCGAAATTTTCGAGTCTCTTACATGAGTTTCAAAAATGTGCACTTGTTTATACTTGTTAAGCAACCAAAATAATTTTCAAAGTCTTTCAAAAAATTCAATCCAGCCTTGCATAGAAGTCAACTTGGATGAAAAGGTTTGTCAATGCTCAATGTAATTCAACTCCTTCTCCAAGGTCATGCTGTAGTGCTTAACGAGCAATTGAGCAATTTACATGATCAAAGGGTACTTTGAGCAATTTGAAATTTGGGTGATTGAAATGCCCATAACCTCTGACCAAAGTTGCTCTGCAGCTAAGGTAGGCATTGTTAACACGTTTCGGACCGGTGCTGCACATGGTGCAGCACGCGCCTTTGAAGGATCTTTTCAAGTTTACAGGAGGTTTTCTTTTAGGGGAGGGGAAAGGGGGTCATAACGCAGTTATATTGATGAAAATGATAAGTTGATGTCTGTTAACATCATGACGCGTAATATTGCGCAATATACAAGCTCATTACATTACCTGTTACCGGTTACCCACAGTAGGCATGGCATGAAGAGGCTCTACCAAGCATAATAAGTATCATTTCAAGCAATGAGCATGTCGAATAACGCCCTTGACCAAATTTCGAGGTTTCCCATTTGGTTCACTCAAGCCGATAATTTTCATGCACAACTGATTTTTCTTGCGATAAGTTAGCTCTAGCAGGGCCAGATTCTCCGCCGTCTGGCTAGGGGATCCCTCCCCCCGCCATCCAAACCGGAGAGTGGTTCTTTGGAAATTGAAGATTAGGCTTAGTTAGTCTGCTGTTGTATAAGGAAAATTTTATCACTCTATCCGCTAGAAAAAATGAGGAAAACCTGCACATCGGATTCCGCCTGCGGCGCCGGAGGGTAGTAAGAACGATGTCAGGATCCTCGAAGCGCATTTCGAATTAGACAAAAACGACACGTTTGCCCTGACGACACGCCATGAAGCCGCCTTATGCTCTGCTCCCGCAACATCAGTCTCCACAAACGTCGATCTCCACGCTCTTCTCGACGCTGCTGATCACATCAAGTACCACGCCTTTTCTACAGGAAACGAAATCCAGGAAGAAGGGCGTGAGTGATGGGACACTCATCATTCGTGGTAAGAAGTTTCCATCATGAAAGTTGGAGGCGTTTTCCTTGTCGCTACCCATCTATCGTCCATATTGTCGATTCGCATGGGACCGTGTCACCTCGACTAGCCATCCTACGACTACGACCTTTACGTCAGAAGACCATCAGATCATCAACTGCTACTCATCAGCATCAGCGGCTGACGATTCAGAACTAGATGCTTTTCACGAAGATGTGGAGCAAGTCGTCCGCGACGAAAAGTCCTTAAGCTTGTCGTGGGCAACTTGAATATGAGAAACGGGATACTACTAAAAAAGAAATATGAATTGTAAGACTGGGGAATTTAATTATGGATCCGGAAGACGGAAACCGTTTCGTTGGGCTTCTCTTCGCCGTACAACATTTTCATGAAGATTTCATCTTTATTAAGAAGTAAAAAATGCCGGTGGACATAGAATGATATCCTCAAAAGTCCATAATGGAGGAAAATAGACTTCCAAACCCAATTTTCGTTCGCGGTAGAAACTGGTCGGAATGGAGGAAAATAGACTTCCAAACCCAATTTTCGTTCGCGGTAGAAACTGGTCGGAATTTATCATCGGCTCCACGATTCGTGTAGAGGCGGGGCTTTGCCAATTCAAAGCGTGGCGGTTTTTGATAGCGAGAGAGTACGAAAAACAATGCTATGACGTGGAGGTTTAACAAGTTTACCTGTGTTATCAGGCAAAGTCTGCAATACACCTCTACACGAATCGTGGAAACGATCATATTTTCGCTAGCGTTATCCAAAAGTTTTTATCTCATTGCAACCACGAGGCAAAGCGGTGTGATGAAAATGATTCAACCCTACTTGAGCTCTCGCTCGCGATAGTATGCGAGAAGTCCATTCAGAATGGGGCAAAAAGGGATTTACCTCTATTTTAAATAGACTTGAAAGCCCATTTTACTCCCAGCAGCAAGGTAAGCTGGGACCAAGCCCATTTTTGACCATCTTGCATATTTTTGACGGCAATTTTTTGAGGATGTGTTCCTTAGCCCATTCTAAGGTAACAACTGAGTGGAAAAAGTTTCATATTCTTTATGAAGTTCAAAATAAGTATTTCTTTCTAAACTCATACAAACGCTATAAAAGTCATGGAAGGAGGTTAAATTCACCAAAATTCGCTAGCAAACTCAAACTATCAAGTCGATTCGAAAATTCCTATGTGAATCAAATAACTTCGAGGATCAAGAAAGTCAGACGGCCGGGGATCTGGCCTGGCCGGCTCTTAGCTAGGCATCCGGCCAAAAATTGGAAGCGTCGAACTCCTTCACAGCTTGGAAGGCCCTGCCAGAGTATACACCCGGCTGTGCATCGCAATTCGGCACCCAGTGTCACCCTTACGACATGATGAGGCGGCCGACCATTGTGGGGACTATGCAGTATAAGCTCATTTGAATGCCGCTATGAAGAGAATGACTTGCTCTTTCAGATAAAAATGAAAATCGGTTGAAAAGAGCAGAAGTTATGAATTTCTGGAAATGGTGCGAACGAACTTTTGGTACAACCTAATAATAAGTTAAACTATTGCCTCATTCCGAAACTAATTTCGCTTCTTTCAAGAGGGCGCCACATTTAATGGGACAAAGATATCTGAGAGACTTTGGCAGCGTTCGATGCACCATTTCATCCCCTTTCTGATGAATGTAGTTTCATTGGGGTAGATTCAATGAGCTTTTCAAAAATTACCAAGATCTCAGACCCATGCTTTTTGAAATGCTCCAGTTTTATAAATTTCCGAATTTTTACATCATCCTTCCAAAGGGGTCCAAGCAACGAATGGATAGAGCAAATCCAGCAGGAAACAGCACAATTCCTTCTTCCATATCTCGCCATAATTTAGAAAAAAATCTTTTTTACTTAAACCTCAGACACAAACGCACCAAACACCAATAAATTTTTGTTTGCAACTTTGAAGATGATATCATGACACTAACTTTACAAAGCAAACGAGAGTTTACGGAATCAAATCTATTTTCGAATTCTTCAATGGGCAGCTGAAAGCTGCTGCCTACCGTCTCTGTAACGATCCTTGACTTCTCTTTGGCTTTGCAAAATTGGAGTAACTTACAAATTTTTTGTAAAGCAAAAGCAAAGCAGTGTGGGAGGAGACACAAAAAAACTTGTTCTCCTCCCTTTCTCGACGGCATATGAGGAGATGGCACACATACACTTGGCCTTCACCTGGCTTCACACATACACCTGCAAGACCAGGTATATGTGTGCCATCCCCTCATATGCCGTTGAGAAAGGGAGGAGAACAAGTTTTTGTGTCTCCTCCCACACTGCTTTGCTTTTGCTTTACAAGAAACTTGTAAGTTACTCCAATTTTGCAAAGCCGAAGAGAAGTCAAGGATTGTCACAGAGGCGGTAGGCAACAGCTTTTAGCTGCCGATCAAAGAATTCGAAAAGACAATACCGCTCATAATTCGTCAAAAAAGTCGCCGGACTGCGGCGCACTCCGCCAGAGTGCGCTGCAGTCCGCCGGAGTGCGGCGCAGTCCACTAGAGTGCGGCGGAGCGCGCCGCACATCACTGGAGTCCGTCGGAATTCGCATAGCATCGCCATATCTCGTTTCAGAATGGACTAATTTTGAATCCGAAGGCACCGTTCGATTCATCTCGGCGAGACGCATCATACTGTATGTAGAAGTGCCACAATCTATCAAATTATGCATAGACATACGGTAGGCAGTAAGTTTTCGCTCAGTTTTGCAAATTTTTGTTTGCTCAGATCAGTCAGTGTGCTGAAAACAACATCGCCATTGATTTGCTGCTTATGACACATCGTACGGATACTGTTGGAGTATGGTAAAGAGTTACCTTGAACTTTGATTGATTTGTTCTAAGTCAAGCACAGGGTATTTCATGCGCTGATTGCGGTGATTGCATTCGTTTGATGCTCAAGGCACAGTGCGCAGGGATCTGCGATGTACGGTCATTTTAGTTGCGTTCGAAACATTGCTTGTTGTTGCTTTCACGTGTTGCTCGTTCTAAACAAAAAGATCGCATGCCGCACTGACCATCCGAACAAACGAAATGGTGTAATCAAATGCGCCTTGGTGAACTGATTCCTAATCTACTTTCCTTATCTGCTGAAAGGCTGTCTAGTAGAAGGGCGTCTCCAAACTTCGCAATCAATCAGTCACATCAATTAGAGCGGCACAAGGACCCTTCGTTATTCCTATAGAATTTTTGCTCTTTGTAGTGCTCAGACAATCGACGGGACCCCTCCGCCGGACCCTCGGAAACTGCCAGAGTCGCGCCGGACCCAGTTGACCAATGAGAGAAGGGCAAATGGGCGGTCCATCGCGGTGGCATCACTGGCAGGCAAATGGGAGGCTTCTCCGGCCCTGCTGCAAAGGTCCGCCATTTCTCCGGCGCGACTCTGCCAGATTTGACGGACTCCGCGCCGCAGAGATCTGCGCGGCGCGTGTCCGCCAAATTTGGAAGAGACGCGCCGGAGATAATGGGAGGGGTCCGGAGCAGAAATGGGAGGCCTCCGGAGCAGAAAATGGGAGGTATCCGGAGCAGAAAATGGGGGGTATCCGGAGCAGAAAATGGGGGGTATCCGGAGCAGAAAATGGGGGGTATCCGGAGCAGAAGATGGGAGGTATCCGCCGGAGAAATGGGAGGTATCCGGAGCAGGCTGCGTATCGATTTGGCGCGTAGCAAGCAAACGTCTAACTCCACGGTGATGAGTCCTCTGTTTACGCTCTTTGTCCATATTTTAGTCGCCGTTTCTTTGATTCTGTTGTTTTTGCGCGTTTCTTTACCGTTTTTTCCTTTTCCGCGTTGCTCTTCGTCGCGTTGGCGTTTATGTTGCTGTAAGTTCCTCGTTTTCAGGGGTTTATGTTTGAAATTTTCGTGCGGTTGCACTCAATCACCTTCAGTGTTTGGCTCTTTCCGACTTGCTGAGACATCGTAGACTATTGATGGAGTGGTTTTTGTGATTAATTCTGGATTTTCGAAACAATGAGGTTAGTTGCGCAACTATCTAGTGTTGTTGTGATGAAAGTATCGTCTAAATAATCCTTGTTGTTGTTCCGTGTCACACAGTGCTTACCAGCCTGGCTAACGAGCGTTTTATGCAAAGAATATACCTTTAGGTAGAAAAAGATATAAAGGATGCATCTTTGGTAGGATAGGTACTTTTTTGTTTTTGAACTGCGATACTCGAAAACGCTTTGCACACGTTACACAGGCTCAAACATGTTTGCTCTCTGATTTCCAAGATTGTTACATCCAAGATAAATTAGAGCACATGTTTCAACTTGTTGATCACACGTGTCCAAAGCTTTTCGAGGTTGTCTCACACGAAACGATAATCATTTCATTCCTTTACCGTAGATATATCCACCATTTGCAACTGATGCCAACTGCGTTAATCAAGCTGCTGTACAATAACTTGCTTTGTAGGCAACTATGAATGCGGGTTTGAACTTGCCGCCGAATGCAAATTTATTTTCCGCGGCGCGAAGTTGGCGTAATCAAACCATTATTTGGTTTTTTCTTCCTTCCTTTCACATTCTTAACAGCAAGCTTTGAAAAATTGCTTTTCCAAGCACTTTCCGCAATCAAATCTAGGAAGGAACATAAAGCACGTTTTTCAAAAGAGTTCTGACTAATCACTCCTCTTTGTAGACGTCTTCTAGCTAATATAACCGCTTGAAGGCGTTTTCTTCTTTCATATCCTTTGTGCCTACTTCAGTTGATAAGGGCTACACTTGCAGTTCTGGCTTATCCCATATCATCGGCAGTCCGTCGTCCTTATGGTTATTTTAGAGCTGCTTCTTGCAAACTTCATCTATCTTCATCGATCGTTCACTTCATTATTCACAATCGTTTCTGGTTCAAGTTTCTTTGAATAAAGCAAGTTTTTAGCATGGACTACTTGTTGGATCGGTATTTGTTCGATAACTTGCCTTTCACAGTCTCGCCTGAAACTAGGAAAGGTATAGGTCAGAAAGCTGTCACCATGGTCCAGGTGAGGTTTTGTACCGTGTTACGGTGAGGTCTTTAGTGAGTTTTTGGAAAGCTCTTTTCTTTTACTTTATCTCCATGAGAAAGTTGCTTAATTTCAAGCAGTTTAATTCGGTATCAGCTTCATGTCTTCCAGGCGTTCAGTCACAATTATATCACATGCTGCTTTTCAGTGGGCGGATTGGTTTTGCAAATACAAAAGCCCCGTAGAATTGATCCAGAATAACCCGTACTTTTTCGCTGCTGAGCTCGTCTTTGGATTTTTATGTATGCTCACATTTGCTCATGGTATGTTTTAGACTTCCTTTTGTATCTTATTCAAATCACTATTCGATATCAAATAAGCCTATCGTCATGGCGGTCGGTATCTATACACATGGATTGCCGTAACTGTACATGCGTTTATCATCGAAACACTAGCTATCTCTGTACCAGAATTGAATCTTTATTGGCATGCACAGGTATTTATCTTTCTTCTCAGCAACACTCGACTTCATAATTATCCTGTTTAGGGTATGTTGAGCTTTTTTGGAATGAGAGTTCCTCTCTATGCCCTTTTTGGATTTCATCAAATGTTTCTCTACACATCCTATGTCCTTGTTAGCAGGTATCTCATGTACAGGGCTTTTCAACCTGAGAGTCGCAAGTTTCGCTTGCGCGGCTCCTCCAACGCGGCCGCCTCGCTCAGGCCGCGCGCGGCGTTTGCTGCGTATCCCCCGGATTTCGCCAAGCTTCAGTCGACGCGCAGCCAGCGCCACGAACGCTGCGCGGACCTAAGCGTGGCGTCCTAGCGGGGCGGGTGGGACACTCAGGTTGTAAAGCCCTGTACACATTTATTAGTCCACAGAATTTTCATACATTTTTTACTAGCGGGAAAATCTTCCGATCAAAATTGTAGACGTAAATTTTAACGGATAACGGTTAAGAGTTTCTGCACGGTCCTGTTTTTCGAACAGCTTGTGAAGGGGGGCGCCTACCCCGTTCCCCCCCCCCCGACTTGTTGCTTCATTAAAAATTGATCGCTGGTTAATCGTTCTTCAACTTTTTTCACCAATACAGGTCAAGTCAGCTCAGGCTTTATAACAGTAACAGTAATTTCAGTCTTGGATAGAAATCACTTCTAAGTTCCCCTTGTCCACTTTGGTGATTGTGAGCGTAAATTTATATTTTTTGCCATTTCAGAATGCGCCTACCTTGGTGGGGTGAAGGGCCTGCAGTTGGCCTGAGTTCTGTGATGCTTCAATTATAGTCGTCCTCCCCCCACTAGACACCTAGTGGACAAATTCGAATTTGAGCTAGAGCACGCCGGTTGCGGCAGAGCGCGGCACCTGCAGCTCGTACTTCAATCTTAAACAAATTTTTTCGTGTTTCCCCTATGTTTTAACTGATTTTTGAACGCTAGCAGTTTTCTCAGTTGGTGTTGAAGTTGTTGCTCTTGTTCGAGCGATGAATCGTGCTACCAAGCTCGTTTCTTTGACTACGATTCCAAATTGATTTTGGAAAAACGACTAAGTTTGAAAACTGGTGAAATTTTCTCGGTAAGTCTTGAACTTAGTCTTGCTTGATTGAACTTCGGGTCAAGAACTCCCCATGTGCATCCTTTTTTCCTCACCTGAAAACAGAGTAAAGAAACGGGCGTAGTAGTACGGAACATCGCTAAGCAACAATAAACTCTTTACTTCTATTTACAACCGTCATTAGAACGAAAAAATCACAATGTGTCAACGATAAAAACATAAAAGAATACCGCACTAGCTTGGAATGCATTTGACGGTGTCGCGCTCTGCCGCAGCCGGCGTGCTCTAGTTCGAATTCAAATTCACCCACTAGCTGTCTAGTGGGGGGAGGACGACTATACCATTCCGTATGTTAGGTACGAAATTGCTGTGGTGGACGTGGCACGATACTGATCCAACGATTGAAGACAGGTCTTTTTTCGTCTTTTCTTGGTGTCCTCGATTTTCCACATGCATACAGAATGTTCTGGACTCCATGGAGCTCTTTATACTTTTATGCCGCATGTGCTTGTTCTTTTGTATGGATGCTCCGACTAACTAGACGCTTGTTGCTTAAAAAGGAGTATGACTGGATGAAGTAAGCGGTCATCTAATGTAAGGTGAGCTGGAATTTGAAACGCGCCATCTTCAGATTCCCAAAGGAGTTGACATGCTCCTTTCTAACTGGAGTACTGTCGTACTGGCTAGGAACCGCACAGTTTGTCTGTTTTGTTTCATGTTGCACAGAATGCTTTTTTGATCTTTTTGTCATTTTTTTACCATGTTAAAACCATATGCTTATACTGTGGTGTTACAAGGTTCTTTTTGCAACTAGGAAATTAGTTTTTCTTTCAATATTCTTATCTCTAACTCCTAGTATGGTTTTTGTAATATGAATTAACTGTTGTACGTATGCTGGAGATAGATAGATTTTTCGAAAGTTTGAAAAATTTGAAATAAATGTCTTATCTCTTCGTTCTTTCTTCTATCTTCTATCCACAAACGCTAGGGGTGAGAGGGAGGGGGTAGAGTACGGGGTGAAGGTCGCGCTAAACTCCTACCCGGGGGGGGGGTCCTATTCGGCTTATTTGGGTGGGGTTTAGAGACAAAATTGGGGTTTGGAGCTTAAAGGCAGCGTCCAGGCAAGTCTGGACCTACGGGGATTTTACATGAAAAGTATTTTGGGGCCCTAACTAAGCCACTACCCAACCGGCAGCTCAAGTAGTGCTCTAACGCCTGAGATATTCTGCTCGAAACCGGACCCCGCGACCGTGTTTCGCATGGATTCATGGCGCAAACGTGGATCCTGGCGCGAAACTGCCATGAATCCATGCGAATACGTTCGCGGGGGTCTGTTTCGAGGGGAATATCTCAGCCATTGGAGCACTACCTGAGCTGCTGCTTCGGCAGTGCCTTAGTTAGGGCCCCAAAAGTACTTTCCATGTAAAAGCCCCATAGGTCCAGATCTGCCTGGAAGCTGCCTTTAATTAGGGCTAATTACAGTATGCCGCGATCGGGGGGCTCCGGCGCACAAAATCGGGGGGCTCCGGAGCAGAAAATGGGAGGTATCCGGAGCAGAAAATGGGGGGTATCCGGAGCAGAAAATGGGGGGTATCCGGAGCAGAAAATAGGGGGTATCCGGAGCAGAAGATGGGAGGGCTCCGCCGGACAAATGGGAGACCCACCGCTGGGGATACGCCGCGACCCTGCCACTTCTCCGGCGGAGGGGTCCCATCCATTGTCTGAGTGAGTACGCACAACATCATGCCCATTATGGTCTTTCGAACTGGTCTTCAAAGTAATATACAAAGCTAGCTCAATGACTCTATACTTCCAACCGCTCATAACTTCTCTCAGAAACTCGTTCAGCAGTTAGGGAAGGTAGTACCCTTATCAAGACGCTTTGAATAAGCATTTTACCAAGATCGACAGTTGTGATCTTAAGGTCATTTCCTGTTCCATAGTAGCTAATATTTATTATGACGTCATGCTGTAGAGTACAGACGTTGTTACTTAGCATACGTGATTTAGCTGTGTATAGTGAGCATAATATTTTCGTGAGAACGTGTTTTCACCATAACATATCGCAGCACACATTGCACATAAAAAGTTTTATTGAGTATTTTTCAGTAGAGCTGGGTTCTTTTAACACCCTCGATAGAAAACCAGTTGAAGGTTTTTCTTCAAAGCCGAGAGAAAAAGCAGTTAATTTCGGTGATATGCAAGGTCCAGAAATTATCAATTTATCGCAAGTCTACAACAGCACCATAGAAAGCAAATTTTGCGTTAGTACTGCAACATGCATGCCATATCGTCCATCTGAGCTGAGTTTCGCGTTGATCTGAGGTCTTCACTTCCGTTCTGCGGACGGGTGTTTATGTAAGCGCAACTCAGTGCTTTCTGCAGAAAAGAGGCTCCCGTAGGCATCATCCGATAGAGCAGCCTCCCTAGTTTTTAGTAGCAGAGAAAAGCTCAGAAAGTCTTTTGCTTTAAGGGATCAAATCGCTAGCAAACTTTGAAGAAATCCATGTTCACCTAAAATACTGCCTACTGTAGCCCTACAATAAGAAGCTATCTTACAAATGAAATATGATTTTCATGATTAACGGGTCGGATAACCCCTATAGGCCCCGGGCAGACTTCACGCGATTTGGTCGTCGCGACTGAATCGCGAGGAGACAACTGTTACAACATCATTCCATGCCGATCAACTTGCATTCGGTTGTGCTACTTTTTCAGCCCGAAATTTTTGAATGTGAAATGAAATTGAATGGAAATCTTGGCGATTAGATCGCGACGATTAAGTCGCGTGAAGTCTGACCGGGGCCATAGGCAGACTTTCTGGGAGAATCGGGACATTTGTTTTTCCTCGTTCCCGCTTTTGAACTCGCCGCAGGTTTTGCCTAAAATATTAATGATCTTGATCCGGCCTGAAACTTCGCTCACAAAGGTTTTAGGACCCACTGTTTACGAAAACCTTAGCTAGTCTGCACAAAAGGATTTTACTGCAAAGTTACATTGAGCGGTATCTAGCTAAGTCACGCAAGCTCGTTAGTTTGCCTGCCCTTTTCGCCTGTCTGCTGATGGACTTGCCTGCACATTCTTGTAGGTTGGAGTCTCTGTGAAGAGTACAGTCGGAATGTACTTTATCTGTGCCTTCGTCTGCACTATTCCTGATTATGAGCTTACGAAATCACGTTCTCATGAATTTTGTTCCAAACCTAAAAATCGCGTATTTTGTGGAAATCTGTTGGCTTCCTCATGTGCAAGATGAACTTGGTACTTATAACCAGTGTGTTATGCACTTGTGACACATTCTTTTAGCTGCCGATTGAAGAATTCGAAAATAGATTTGATTCCGTAAACTCTTGTTTGCTTTGTAAAGTTAGTGTCATGATATCTTCTTCAAAGTTGCAAACAAAAATTTATTGGTGTTTAGTGCGTTTGTGTCTGAGGTTTAAGTAAAAAAAATTTTCTCTATCTTTGTCCCATCAAATGTGGCGCCCTTTTGAAAAAAGCGAAATTACTTTCGGAATGAGGTAATAGTTTAACTTATTATACATATATTATTATTACTTATAATGAAAGACAGAGTATAAAAGCTGTAAGTTGTTAAACTTCAACTGTTTCAACAACATTCAAAAATTTTGTCTTGAAACAATTCTGAAATACACAGGACTCATGAACTCTCCTTCCTTACTGATGAGTTCAGGGGGGGGGGAGGGAAGTTTTGAGCTCCTTTACTCCGTCTAAGGGCAGGAACGAAACGGAGTTAAATTAGTTCACTGCAAAATTGATTTCCATGTTCAACAAATTATGGCATTACATTTTGTATATAACTATCTCTATTTCTATTTCTATTTCTATTACTATTAGGTTGTACCGAAAGTTCGTTCGTACCATTTCCAGAAATTCATAACTTCTGCTCATTTCAACCGATTTGCATGTTTTCATTTTTATCTGAAAGAGCAAGTCATTCCCTTCTAGCGGCAATCCAATGAGCTTATACTGCATAGTCCCCACAATGGTCGGCCGCCTCATCATGTCTTAAGGGTGACACTGGGTGCCGAATTGTGATGCACAGCCGAGTGTATACTCTGGCAGGGCCTGCCAAGCTGTGAAGGAGTTCGACGTTTCCGGTTTTTGGCCGGATGCCTAGTTAAAAGCCGGCCAGGCTAGATCCACCGTCGTCTGGTTTTTTGGTCGCTAGGCGGTTCTCCCCGCTCCAAGCTCGGGGTCAGCGATCGCCCCGTGGAAATCGAGAGTTGGCCCAGTTCTGCTCTGGTAGGGGAAGAATTTTCATTACTCATTCAGCGAAGATTAGAGAAATAAACCCTGCACATCGGATCCCGCCTACGGCGCCGGGTGGTAGCAAGAACGATGTAGGGTACTCAGGGGTCCTCAGGGTGCCTTTTAAATTGGACAAAAACGACACCTCTGCCCTGACGACACGCCATGGAGACTGCCTCATGATCTGCACCTACAAGCCAAGACAGTCTCCACAAACGCCGACCTCCACGCTCTTCTCAACGCTGCAGAGCACATCAAGTACCACATTATCGCTTTGCAGGAAACGAAGTCTAGTAGGAAGGACGTGCGACAGATGAGTGATGGGACCTTCATCATTTGTGGTGAAAAGTTCATGGTGTTCCATCACGTGACGTTGAGGCGTTGGTTTGTCTTCCACCCATCTATCGTCCATCTTGTCGATTCGCATAAGATCCTATCACCTCGACTAGCCATCCTACGACTACGACCTCTACGACAGAAGACCATCAGCATCATCAACTGTTACTCGCCAACATCAGCAGCTGACAACTCAGAGCTGGAGGCTTTCTACGAAGACGTGGAGCAGGTCGTCCGCAACGAGAAGTCCTTCTACAAGTTCGTTGTGGGCGACTTCAATGCGAAGATCGGGATTCCATTAGAAGAGGAATATAGGATCGGGAAGTTTGGATATGGGCTCCAAAATGGAAATGGCGGACCCAACGTATGACTATGACCGGCAGCCTGCGGCGAGTGCGCCTCAGTGATTTTCGAGAAGAACTTACGCATGTTGAAGGCAACCAAGGAATTGCTCGAAAAAGAAGATTAAAGAAAAAAAGAAGACATGATCCGAGTGTAAGTCATCTCGAGCGACTGATATCAAGCGCCAGTCGCAGGACAGCTTTGCAGGAGGATGTCAGGAAGTACAGGCGTCAAGATACTTGGAGCAGCCGAAGGAAGACGAAGTCTTAACAAGTGCCGAAGGGAGCTCTGCGAATATCACGTGCCGCTGGCTGCACTGAACAAAGACGGGATGATCCCATGTAAGATAGACTCTACTGCGAAGATCATCAGCACTCGCGTCGATGCTTGTTGTCCCCAATGGAGACCATCACGGATTTTGACTGCTAAAGTGCGTTTCTCGATACAACCATGGAGCTATCAACGGCTCCACGACCAAAGCAAGTTTCCATCAAGTTCGGCCAGCCGGAGGACGACCTGTACACGAGATTCTTGCGTCGCATCTAACATCTTACCTTTAGAAGAGATTTTCAAAAGTGCATTCTCTTCAAGAAGGGCGAATAGGAGGATCTTTCAAACTACCGTTCAATATAAGAACATTTTTGCAAAGGATAGTTGCATGGACACATGCAGGAGGTTTCGAGGGTCATAGAATTCTGCCGAGAAAACCAACTGTCTCTCGTCCTAACTTTCGTCCGAGAGTCTATGGCAGCGTCGAAACTAACACCATCTTGTCTGCGCTAGTCGATCAAGAAGTGGACCCAGCTTACGTGAGGACGTTAGCCGACTGCTATAAGGACTGTACAACGACGATACAGCTATTCGCGAGGGGCTCACAATTTTTTGGTCTGAGACTCATTGTAAAAAAAATTTGCTTTCCATTGAACTTCACGTAAGTAACCTAGACATCGACGGTCGCACACTTTTTGATTGAAGGAAGTAAATGAAAAATAATCTGAATGTTCTCCAGCGAGAATTTGTGGAGCTAGCTATATTTTAACAGAAAAGGATATTTGGAGAATTCTTCGATTAGGAAGTCTGCAACATCTTTGCCAACTGTGCTGTGTTTTAACAAGCTATTAAGCTGTGTTGAAAGTCCCATCCGTTTTTGTTTGAATCTATCAAAAACTTGTAAAACGTTGACTAACAATCAGCAAGGGCATTCAGTTCAAACTTATTTCTGTTACCATAGCGACTTTGATCTTTGGTTCAATAAAGATTTTTGGTCCAATATTGTGCTTTACTAGAAGCTCATAACCATGGACGTTCCGCAGTAAGGATGGCAGATTTATAATAGCGTTTCTATTATGGTACAGTCATTCAAAAAGCTAATTCGACTGTACATGCTTCCCTTGTTAGCTCAGCTCATACATTTCGATATATCTTATGGGTCAACAGCTTTTTTACTCTTCGTTTTCTCCCTTTACTTTTGTATTCTTGCCGTACTAGTAAAAAGAGTTGAAGCAGCAAATGTGTAGCAAAAGGCACGCCGTGAAAACCGGTAAAGTACGTACTAAACTCATATGGTTGGCTATACGAAAATATTACGTCGAAGTGCTTTGGGTCATCTGCCAGGAATCATATGCAGATCTAATTGTAAGTTGAAGCCAGCTTTACAATATGTACGATTGACGAAGGACGTCGGGGCAAGAGATGTTCTGAGAGAAACCATAGGAACACTTTTTTTGCAGGGGTCCCTGCATGGATCCTCTATAAATGATGCTTACAAAGCAAATATAAAGCCTTTTGAAAGACAATCTCTTATATCCAGATTTGCAAGCCAGTAAAGATTGATCCACATTTGCAACTTTACTAATCATGTAAACAGTTCATGAAACTATCGAGTGAAAGTCAAATGTTCCATGAATCATCTACTCATGCAGGCTTTATAACACTCGGCGGCTTTAGTATCGACATAGCGGGTGTAGCATTCCCGGAAGCACTGCAAAACAAAACATGCCGTCACTTCGAAAAAGTGATGGAAGTGAAAACAATGAACAATAAAATGTAATTCAAACAAGAAGAGGAGAAACATACATATTGGACCTTATCCCATTGCGATGACGGAACTATAAGCAGCACGGCAAGAATGAATGTCTTCAAAAACCACATTGATGTAGCTGACTGCAAAGAACAAGAGCTTCGTACTCAATGCCTACGTTCTCTTTACATTCGGTTAAAATTTTCTAAGAAAGCCTAACACCTTCAAAACTACCAAAGCTTATTATATCACGAAATATTCGCACAGAGATTCAATCACGGTTCAAAGCCAAGATAAAAAATTTTTAGAATGTAAAAGCACATCTATATTTATACATGATGTCGAATCACCAGTCACTCTATTACTGTTGGTTTACGGTGTGAACGTTCAGCATATCGCGCTACTGTGGAATAGGACTTTTGATGAAACAAAATTTCAAAGAATCGAAAATTTGTGTAGCAAGGTTTTCAGGCGTGCTGATTTCACTGCACAACTTTTTACCAGTTTTCGAGCCTTTTCAATGGTATAATCACATTTCTGAAGACATTGGAAAAACAGTTGTTACCCTAAATATGAAATAGCTTATAAACGAAGCACCAGAGTGAAGCAAATTTTATAGAATTAGCGAGTTTCACTAGCCCATCAATACTTTCTTGTTTGTTTGGTTCTCTTTCTTCGTTTGTTTGGTTTTCTTTCTAAGCCAGATATCGCTTTTAATGGCTACCTCTTCCTCGAAACTCATACCGTAATCCTAAACTAATGAAGAGTTTCTAAGTTGAACCCGTTTCTACAGAATGGTTCCTCTAGCTCGGCGAAAGACATAAAAGCAAGGGTACTAACGATCAAACAGTGTTCACATCTTTTTGGGACACCCTGTACATGTTCCATTAACTTTTTCAAAAGTTTAAATTTGTCATACTCTTGTCAAAGTCCAAGTAGATCTATACCACAATCTTTGCACGGCCATAAACTTTTAGCCTTCTACAAGCGTTGTTTGGATCCAAGCACTTTATCTAGCTTAAAAAAAACAAGAGGCGATATTTTTGTATTTTTAGCCTATGTTTGTTCCCTGTATCATGGCTAAGAAAAAAAAAACAGATCAAGGTCTTTTGATATTCATGGAGAAAAAGGTTGGTATACCTGCTTCAACTTTTAAACATTCAAATCAAAAATTACAGTGAAGAAAAAATGCTCATGCATGGAATCGTAATGCTAGCCAACGAGTTCAAACTGGGAAATTTCCTATTATTTGGAGGTTAGGACCCGTGTCCTGCTTCAATAAGCTGCTCTTTCCATCTTTCATCCCGCTTCCGTCTGCTTCATTCTGCATCCTCACACTCTCTTTTGTTCTCTTGAGGCAGCCTATGTCCACTTGGTGGTTCATTGTAGTTGCAAATGCCTACCTAAAAGCAACATCATCCGAAAGTATCGCCAACGCCTCAACGCAATAAGAGAATGAGCTTTTCTGTTATTGTTCACTCCAAATTGTGCAAGCGGTTTGATAGTGATATATTTGATTTTTTCGAAATGTTAAGCTTATGACATTTACTGCAAGGCGTGAGTATCAACTCAATAATAATGTCTGCGAGTATTCTACCGTTACCAAACAGCGTAAAGAGAGAGGGGATTAGAGGGGGACCGAGAATGAGAGAGAGGAATACGTGCTGATAATCGTGCTCTTCATATAGAATTTGAACCACTCAGATGTAGCAAGCAAACTTTTTTGTATGAAATAACAACGGCAACATTATACTTTTTCATTGTGTAATAAATCTCTTTCTTTATCAACAAATTATTTAAATCAAAGCACATAGAGGCAGAACATGTGTTTTTAAGGAACTTTGCTGGCTCAGGCAGTAAGTGTGGGTGACGAGCAGCGATAATACGTGGGATGTCTATTGGCTGGTTATTGCGCAAAGCAAAGGCGAAGATGTGCATATATCAACGTCTTTTATACATGTAAACAAAGATGCATCTTAAATGAGCGTATGGTGTATTGTGATGATTTCTTGACAATACATCGCTAATTCTCAAATCACTAAACGTTAGATAATGTGAGCATATAGATGAGTGACAACGTGGCGATAGATTTCTAAAACATCGAACACACATCATTATTGATATTGCCATGTTCAGTTGATAGCTAGGCAGAAGCAGAATACCTAATTATGTTTGATGGCTAAAGGTGATATTTTTGAGAATTAAAAAATCCCCACAGAAAGCAGAGGTAATGGCTATGAGAAGGTCTAAAGTCGTTTGTAACGAAAACGACGTGGGGAATAACGCAGATAGGCAAGAGGAAGATGATATAAGGGATATTCGAAGAAATATTACGAAAGTAATAAATTTGAATGTTAATGAGAAAATGCTCATGAATTTCCTATCTGGTTAAGTACAAGATCAGGTGAAATTGCGAGGAAGTTTCTAATAGTTTTTATCTTTGACAGAGTTCCCCGATATCACAGGCTATTGAGTCTTGCTCAATGTACTGAAGGTGTTCTTGAATTTTGATTGTTTGTACGGCTGGACCAGTCACCTTGAAGCTCATTGCGATTTCGGATATATTGAACTGGAAGCGTAAATTCTTAACGTGTCCCCTTATCGTGCGTTGCGCTACTTGATTCTTTACAGCGCAAGCGACCGGCTAAGGTGTTACCCGATTTGCTCTTGCCTAGATATGTAATCCCAGCGTCTGTCATACAGTTGTAGCATCCTTCTGCGTCACTGGCAATCGTTTCGCAAGAAGTGTTTGTTTGTCGAGATGTTATCTTCAGGCTGTTAGCAACGATGTGCAACTGAAGCATTGAACAAGATCAATTTATCATACAGCATCTTACGTTCCGGATAAATCATAAAGTTTCTTGATGTTTGTGAAAGGCGCGAGACTTTCATCAGCTTTGCAATGTTTCCGAAGTTGCATGTGCAGGAGCTTTTTGAGTGTTGTTGAACATGAACACGTTCTCATTACGAAAGCGCTGAATTTTCTGGCCTTATGAAGAGAAGCGCATTGAAGTTGTCCAGCACTTCTTGGATTCACCTGTACTTTGCATGCGAATTGTACTATGAATATCTTTCCATTCATTTCCATGAGACTGTATGAAGAATTTCATAAGCTAGATAGAAAAAGAAGAAAGATACGTAGAATAGCGAGATATGACGCATCCCCTCTCAGATCCCCTCCCCTCCTCAGCGGTGATGTACGTGCATACGGGCCTTAGAAGCGCTAGTTCTTCAGAAAGACCAGTACTACTTCTCGGGATCTACAGCTTATACTACTTACTTATTTAGATACTCAGATGGCTTGTATTGGGTAATTCGATAATTTTTCATCGAATGAATGAATATCGAATAAATTCGAAAATAAAAAATCTCGAATAAACGAATATCGAATAAATTCGGAAAATCAAAAATATCGAATGAATGAATTTCGAATAAATTCGGAAAATCAAAAATATTGAATGAATGAACTTTGAACAAATTCGGAAAATCAAAATTATCGAACGAATGAATCTATATATATATAAAACTCAAAAATTGTCAGTTTGGAGGGTATGTGCGTTATAGAAACGCGCGCCGCTCAACCGATTAAGCTGAAACTTTACACACATATGTTTTCGAGCCTTGCGCAGATGATAGGCTACTTTTTGCAGCGATTCGTTGGGTCCTTCTATCGATTTATTGATTTGCAGCACTTTGCAATAAAAATGATTCTTATCATTTGCTATCAAAACAGGGGTATGTAAACAAGGCTGGCATGTCTCATTGTGAACTTCTGTTGACGAAGTGCAGTGAAAAGTGTTCTTGATGTGAGACTCAATTGCTCATTTAAATGAATGCACTAAATGTATCTTATGCGGAAACCTTAGCGTGCAAGAGACCATGAGTGCTTTGTAGCGAGTGTTTTGTACGGAAGCGTGCTCAATTTACGCTTATAATCAATGCTTTCTTCGTTACATGCTCAATTTAAACAATGAGGGGTCAAAATTTTTCATGAGATTGCGCACAAATTATTTGTCAATACCAGAAATAATGTCAAGACAAGCGACAACTCACATTCGCTATAGTTGATCCCTGGGACCAGGAAAGTGCGCGAGTGCAAAGTACTGCCGACTCCACAAAAATTGACGGCAAGCAGTGAATGAAGATGAAGTAGCCGGTTAACGGCAAAGTGTCACAAAAAAATGATCCTCATAATAACAATGAGCGCTGCTATCAATTAACTCGCGCTGCTTGCTTAGGTTTTGCGTGTTGAACTTGATTTGGAGAAAGAGAGATATGCTACCGACTAATAAGTGTTCACATTTTGTTTTTGTTCTTTACACAGTTTTTACAATGCCACCGAATACCTTATCTTCATTCCCGATCAGTGATCATTCCCGGGCTGGACCGGGCAGATCAGCTAGTATCGAATATATTCGAACATTGGAAGTCGAATTTCGAATAATTATTCGAATGATTTATCGAATAACTAAAGCAATCACATCTTAAACTTGCCGACATATCTGGCTAAAGCCGATCCAATCGTAATTAGCCCCCTAGTATCCCCTATACCAATTCCTAGCTCAAAATTCTCCAAAAATTGCTGAAATCAATAAAATAGATTTCGGTTTTAATCAGCACCCTCACTTACCCCCTTGTACCAACTCCCAACCTCGTAGCTCAAGATTTTCCAGAAATCGATAAAATCGATAAAGCATATTTTTGTTCATAATCAGCACCCTCACTTACCCCCTTCTATCAACTAGCAACATCGTAGCTCAAAGTTCTCCAAAAATCGGGTGAGAACAGCATTTGTACACCTTGTTTCTGCAGCGTTGTTCGACAGCACACCTTATTTGTCAGGCTTCCACCAGATTTCAAAGACGTTTAGCAGAGTAACAGATAAAGTTGGCTAGAACTGAAATCTGAAACTGAGAAACATTGCAACTTGGTGTAAGCACCTAACGAGCTGTTCGGATTCAATAGCGCTAGATGTGCGATCTCTTGAAGCAATAAGGTGGCCACATATGTACTTAAATTCCACAAATGTTACGATACATTGTCTGTTCATCGGAGACTTTCGTCTTGTGTGGTATAAGCTAGTCGTGCATGTGGTTTCCTCCGCGAAGCGAGCATGAATGCCCCTATAACCCCGGGCATACTGCAGGCATTTCAGTGGCGACATGGTATGGCAATACTCGAATTCTCCAAACCTATTCTGAAAGTACAAAATGCAGGGCATTTATCTTTTTAGTATGTTGTACACGCTAAACATTTGTGGTAAGCTGGCCTTACATTTAAAGACATCTCGTTACTGGCAAATCGCGTACGATCTAAACCGTCTAATACCGCACTACAACTGCGATTCCTTTATTCAAAATACGCCAATTCGCAAAACATCTCTAAGATAGCGAATAGAGGCAGTTGTGCAATATAACTTATGCGAGCAAGACTGCTCACTAGTGTGGACTTTGCGTAAAGCATGAGCAATGCAAAGGAAGAAAAACAGACATTTCAATTCAGTATGAATCAGAACATGAGCTTGAATCTGATATCTTCTTTGCTGATTTGGTGCCAATAGCAGTGCGAACAATCTCATTGATCGAAAAAACATCAATTAAAATCCACATATGATTTATTTACTGTCGCAAGCAGTCGGAAGAATGCGACTCTCCATACAGTTCAAAGGTATACCGGTTGCAAAAGATGCATTACTGAGTTTTGCGAAAAAAAACGCGGACGAAGTGAGCTTGATACTCAGCAGTTGGCTCTGCAACAAAGTCGAATAATCTGAATACGGAATACATTCGAATACGAACTCGAATAAACATTCGAGTAAAACATTCGAATAAAATCTATTCGAAACCCCGTTTTTTGATTATTCGAGTTTTCGAATAATATTCGAAACCTCGTTTTTTGATTATTCGAGTTTTCGAACAATATTCGAAACCTCTTTTTTTTGATTATTCGAGTTTTCGAATTTTATTCGAAAATGGAAGAACTCCGAATATCGATTTTCGAATACGAATATATTTGAATGTTTTATTCGAATGATCGAATTTCTATTCGATTCGGACCCAAGTATAATGGCTTGGCCTCACGTGACGTGCGGACCCCAGCACCGAAATTTCCATTTAATTCTGTCCCTCGCTGCAGACATCCACGATCTTCTTGGTTGTCGTCGGTGACTGCCTCCACCAGGTCCAAGGGCGAAAATCGTATCAAGCTGATTTCTCAGCTGGTCCACTCCAAGAACACGCCTGCCCATCTCGTCGGTGGTCTTTCTCGGGGAGTTTGGCCGTGAAGAATCCACTGTTCTTAGTGTTTATCCGTCGTCTGTTCTTCTCATGATGTGATCGGCCATCGATGTTCTGCTTTCGCAACGTATTCCTGGGTCACGAAGATGACACTCTTTATATACAAATCATTGTATGCTTGCCATATGCGCCTTTTTTAGCAGTGCCTTTCTTGTTCACCGTTGCTGTTGTGAATATTATCGCCATTATTATGCATTCCATATTTTTGATGTAGTTTGATTACCCAAGTTTGAGATAAATCGTGCGCCGTACTTGTATGTCGTGCAGCCCAACTCGAACGATTCACTGAACCACAGGTTTGAGCAAGAAGTTGCACAAGCCGCATTTTCCAGCATTTTATATGGTCCCCTGTTGATTGCCGGCGGCCGACCGTCCCTTTAACAGAGTCATTTTTTTCCTTTCTTCAAAGTTGATAAAAACGTATGAAATACTGATTATCTAACCAAACAATGTTAAGCATGCTTCTGATAAGAACGAATGATGTACAGTCGGTGTCAATCGCGTAATCTCTTTAGCATCACTAGACTTGAGCAATGCGAGGGCCTTGCATGCGGACTTCCGAATGATGAAGCCAATTTGAATGTCTGAGACGCGTGGACGTCGCGCGCAGCTCTGGATTGGCGACTTACGGAAAAGCAAGCTCGTGAATAACGCAGACTATTGGAATCTGAACTTCGCGATAAACCAATCGAAAGTTGGAGCTCACCGAAAATTACGATTTTCCAATAACTTATTAAGTCTCAACAGTTTTCATGCTTAGCACTGTCATGTAGACCATCAGTATGCTGAATCTCCTAGAATTGTTCCTATAAAAACCATCGACGTGGTTGTCTTTCGATCGTTTCAACTATCAACTTCGTAAAAGCGTCTTAAATTTTGTGGCGTTAACTTGTTAAACGATCGAAAAGCAGCCACGTTGATGGTTCGGATAAAGCAATTCTGGGAAATGCAGATACAACTTTGGAATATATTCGTTGACTTCGAAGAAGAAAAATAAATTTGGAGAAAAGACGATTGGCAGCCGGGGATCATCAGGAGATTATATAAAGAGCTGAGAATTGCGGCTTGTACGACTCTTCGCCACACCGCGCACGGCCGCGTGTCGCGCCGGATTTTTGTAGCCCCAAAAACCCGCTAATATAGAGTGGCATGGCGGCAGGGTAGGGCGTGGGGGTGGCGGCGAATATATGACTTGATGCCATAAGTAACATTGCGACTACTGATGGGGTGGCTGTTGTACTGGCTGACTTCGCTTAGAGGCATTGTTCGCGAAAGACGTGACTCCTGACAGGGTTAAACATGGGGTTAGGCGGCCCGACCTGGGAGGTCGTATTGGCTGTAAGACTGAGGGGGGAGGGAAAATTAAGAGTTGAATTCATTTAAATCACGAAACTACGATGGAAAAAGGTGAAGAAGAAAAGCGCGAGAACAATGGAATATAAACTCCACCAGAACTGAAGGAATGATTGTCGTGAATACCATATCAATTTACTCCGTTGTCGAAGTCCCAGCCAAAATTCACTTTTTTATCCTTCACCTTACCCATACCGTAAGGTCACCAAAAAGTTTTCGTGTGAATTGGGTAGATCTCCGTAATCAATTGTCTACCTCTACGAACTCTATTAATTATTTCTTACTACATTTTTAGTGTTTCCCAAGGACTAAAAAGCGTTATTTTTAATGTGGGTAACTTGTTCTCAGAAATAAAGTAAGTCAGCTCCCTTTGACTTATGACAAAGCATACTCTCTATCTTTTCAAATAGTGGATTAAGAAGTGCTGCCAAAATTTCAGCCACCGCGTTCTTCACTTTAAAGGCAGTGTCCGGGCAAGATGAGGTTTTTGGAATTTGAGTGTCATGCGAGAGTGCCCCCCCCTCAGATACAACATCGCGCAAGTGCGACGTCATAACGCTCGACCTAAAGCAAAAAAAACCGAAGTGGGAAAACTTACGCCTTGAGGCGGGGTCCTCCGAGCTGTCCAAAGTCCTGCTATGCGGCAGAGTACGTATGCCGCCACAGTTAAAATGTAGGGTCTCGCAGCGACTCTGCGTCTCTGCTTTGCTGGGAACCGTCGAATTTCAAATTGTGCGGTTTTGTAAAACGTATGTTCTCGCCGTTTTCGCGCCTTCTAATGTGGATTTTCGGTTTCAGCGTCGCGGATAACCCCCGGTAAGTAGATTTTGAAATCGAGTTTTTGCCCGGACACTGCCTTTGAGCGTTCACTCCGCGGATGACCGCGAAGCTGAAACAAGTCGAGACAAGTTCATGCACCTGCTGTGGAAACTTCGAGGGTTGTGTTAGCGAATCAGCATCTGAATAAAAAAGATTATTCAGAGTAGTTAATGTAGTTGATGAGTCAGGCACAACCCCTCAAAAGGTCAGGCTGCCTGTTCATTTGTAACTTTCTGCTCAACCCCTTGATTTGTCCAAATCCAGAAATCGTTCCATTCCTAATGTGGGTATTGAGCTCATAGCCTCTTCGCCACAATGAAAGTAGGAGCCAAACATCCCACCCCTAGAACAATTATGGTTATTTCAACAGGCGTATTCAGATCAAAATTCGCTGTCAAATTATCAATTTTTTGACTAAGAGATGCGATTACGCTTTGCGTACGTATGATCAACAAGTTCATGATTGAGTTTTAACGCGTTTTGGTCAATTATTATAGGGAACTAGCTGGCATACCCGGCTCCGCCGTATGTTCCGAATAGAAAATTCCATTTCTTCACCGATCCGAACCAAACTTGGCACACATACACTACGGGCCCCGGCGCGTGTCATAGGCTACTCGATCGATATCGATTTTATCGATTTTTATCGATTTTTTGCAAAATTTGAGCTAGGGGGCTGGGATTTGGCACAGGGGGTAATCGAGCATGCTGATCACCCCCGTGGGGGTGATCAGCATGCTCGATTACACCCCCTGCCAAATTCCAGCCCCTAGCCCAAATTTTGCAAAAAAAATCGATAAAATCGATAAAAGTAATGCACGATTTTAAAAACTAATATTGTATTCGGAATCCCCAGGCTCACTTACCCCCCTGTGCCAACTCCCAGCCCCGTAGCTCACATTTTGCAAAAAATCGATAAAATCGATATCGATCGATACGAAAAGTAGCCTATGACACCCGCCGGGGTCCGAAGTGTATGTGTGCCAAGTTTGGTCCCGATCGGTTCAGAAATGGAATTTTCTATTCGGAACATACGTACAGACAGACAGACAGACATACAGACAGACAGACAAACAAACATTCAGCTTTATATATAAGACTAGCGACCCTACGGGTCGCTAGCAAGCGGGTAGGGCACACCCATAAATAAACTTCATACCTATAATTTTCTCAAGTGAATTTTCTAATTATCAGTATATGTATTGCCACAACCGCTCAAAAGTAACATTTTCAGAGATCTTTTCAATGGGAGGAAAGTGAGTTATAGTCGCTCTAAAATTTTGCTTTGCCCTAGTCATCGCTGTACAGCTTCCTTTCGCAATGTCACTCTCGCACTCATGCTTACAATTCGGAGACAAAAATCGAACTCACCCAAAGCAAAAGCTCCCAAGAGCGAGATTTTCGAAGATTCTCAAAATTTGGCGGAAAAGTTGGTTATATCGTGCTAAATTTGGTTTTGCCCCAGTCATCGCTGTACAGCTTCCTTTCGCAATGTCACTCTCGCACTCATGCTTACAATCTGGAGAGAAAAATCGAACTCACCCAGGGCAAAAGCTCCCAAAAGCGAGATTTTCGAAGATTTTCTCAAAAATTGGCGGTAAAGTGGATCATATCGTGCTATTTTTTGTTTTGCCCCAGTCATCGCTGTACAGCTTCCTTTCGCAACGTTATCTCGCACTCATGCTTACAATCTGGAGAAAAAAAAATCGAACTCACCCAGGGCTAAAGCTCCCAAAAGCGAGATTTTCGAAGATTTTCTCAAAATTTGGCGGAAAAGTCGAAGCATAGTGAATACTGAGATTGGATGTGAGCGGATCAAATGGTAGGCTTCTACAACTAACTTTGCAACAATGACCAATGACCAGCTCGCAATTTCAACACCCTTTGCACGCGCTTGCGTCTTTCAACACACCCATTGCAGCAGCAGAGCGTACCCTGCGTGCCGTGGCCTCTCGTTCGTACTAGGACCTCTGCGTCCTCTTCACCTCATGATCGCACCGTCGCGTCTCTACACAATAAGGCCCCGTTCGGCAACTGGCGTCTATTCAAAACACCCGTTAAGCATACGTGTGGGCGGACCATCCTCGCCATCTCGTTTTTTCGGAACGGGTTTATATTATAGGAGAGGATTCGTGGAAGGACGTGTTCAAGCCAACGTGGTTTGACGACTTCAAACATGTTCCTCCACGCTAATAGTAAATCAACCAAAACGCGTTAAAACTCATTGAACTTGTAATGAAATGTACGCAAAGCGTACTCGCATCTCCTAATCAGAGATTGAATGATACATGTGCTTACAAAATCATTCACCCAAAAGCGAGCATACACACGTCAGAAATTCCAAAACTCATTGGTAGATGCCAGAATTTTCGTAACCGGTTCATTCGCTTAACAACATTCGCTACATTGGTCAATTCAGTAATTTGACGAATGGAGAATGAGTGGACCGAGCGTACCGGTTGGACCGTTTAAAGGCAGTGTCTCACCAAAATTTAGTTGCCGAAATTTTCGCATTTTGCAAGCCTGTCGGACCCTGTCTAGCACTTTATGGGCTTAAAATCGCACGAAGTTCCCAAAAACCCCGTTTTCTGGAGGCCCCGCGGAAGCAACGTGGACGAGTTGTAACTTCCAACTTCAGCCTCAGCCACAGTGGCAGCAACAGAGGGGAGGTGGATGCCAAGTGGAGGAACATGTTCAAACACGTAAGGGGGGAGACCGAAGGAGTCGTACGCGCGTACCAGCTCGCTCTCCGCGTACCACTTTGAGCGAATTTTTCTCAGCGTAGAGGGGGTCCAATTGAGTGGGACTTGTTGCAATGGCCTATCTAGAGGTCCCTATAATAGAATATGTAAAGATCCCCGCGACCTCAACTTTGGTGAGACACTGCCTTTAAGTCTGGCGTCTGTCATTAGTACAGGCGATGTTCTTCAGAATGTCACGCTCTGGCGTAGGGCCAGAATTACCCGATTCAACTGGTACGTTCTTTCACTCATCCGTTATGGTCAGATCAATGAATTGACCAATAACTAATTGGATGAAGCGGATGATTCGGTTGAACCAGTCAGGTCTGACACTTGCCTTATGTTTTGGAGGTGAAAAGGAGGAACAAGGGGCCGTGGCTTCTCGGAGGGGGAAGGGGTTTCAAAAGATTTGTACCTGACCTCTTGCTTGGCTCTGCTCCTCACCTTACCCCTCTCAGGCCGCACCACACTTCTCAGACATTCGCTGTTGACTCGCGCAGCCCAAAGTTTTGTGTAAGCGCTGAATGAAGGCGCGACACAAGTAATCGGCCTCGCGACGAAATCCCGAGGCAGCATTATGTGTCGGAACAATGCTGCCCGAGACAACGCTTTGACGCGACCCGCATCTTGCAGGAAATACGCGGCAGCTCGAGGGCGACACATCTTGATGTCCTGACGCAACTGGAGCGCGTTATCTCGCCGTTATCTCGCTCTTCGCTATATCCCTACTTGCTATACATTACATAATAATATACTCATAGGTGTATGTATAAATATACATTACATATATTAATATATACATATATATTAGGTCGGTGCAAAAGTTTTGTCAGTTTTTTCAATCCATCGGCAAACACGCTAAAATGGAGAGAAACAAACACTTCAAAATGTATCCGATGCAGAATTTCTTCGCCTTTCCAGCTGCTAAACTCTCTTTGCGTTTCGTTACGAGATTGACGAGATATCTGCTGGAAAATACAATCACTCGTTTTTACCATGTCCAAATTTCACTAATTTTCAAAATATTTGTATCAGACTTTCGGAAGAGCCTTAATAACCATCAGATAGGGGAAACCTTTTGCCAACTTATGCAATTTTTTGTAGCCCTACGGCTTGCCTTTCAGAATTTTTACGATTTGTTTTTGAAGTGACCAAATTTTACATTTAGCCTATTTTAACTTCGTAGAACCTAAAATGTTAAACATTTCAGCCACCATTCGATTCAACTTTTTCTCCTCCTTCTAACACTTGTCTTTTTTTGCCGAGACAGGCGAAATTTGTGGGGAAAATCGCAGTATTTCTCAATTTCAGGAATGCGCACTGCCGTAACCTATGTTTCAAAATCTTCTTAATTTGAAGCGAAAATCGCTCATGTACTTTGTAATAGTAGCGGTAGTAATAATCGAGTGTTAAACCTCAGTATTCTGTAGGTTTTGCAGTGTTTGGGTACAATAACAGGTTATGCGATTTTTCCAAAACACAAGACTTTTAGAAAATTATTTAGCAAAAATCTGAAAAAGCAGCTGAGAGAAAGAAAAAAATTGCGTAAGTTGGCAAAAGGTTTGCCCTATCTGGTGGTTATTAGGGCTCCTCCGAAAGTCTCATACAAAAATTTTGGAAATTAGTGAAATTTGGACATGGTAAAAACGAGTGGTTGTAATTTCCAGCAAATATCTCGTCACTCTCGCAACGAAATGCAAAGAGAGTTTAGCAGCTGGAAAGACAAAGAAATTCTGCATCGGATACATTTTGAAACGTTTAAGTATTTTCATTCTAGCGTGCTTGCCGATGGATTGAAAAAACTGACAAAACATTTGCACCAACGTAATATAAAGGTATATACCCTCGAAATCATCCCATAGGTCTTCCCTCAACATGACGTGGATTACGTAGCTTGATGAGGCGCCGCCTCGCCCCGGGCTTGCGCCACGTTGCGTGCGCATCTTCGGCGTGATGTGGCAACAAGAAGAACGTGGAAAAGCCTGCGCCACGTTGTGTTGAGCGCCACGTCGCGCCAAATGATGCGCTCGCAACGTGACGCGAGGCCGAGGCGAGGCGGCGCCTCATCAAGCCACGTAATCCACTCATGTTGAGGGAAGACATATGGGATGATATCGAGAGTATATATCGTTTGTTCCCCAGCAAGATTCCCATAGGTACCACGTCATCTCGCTGCTTTTCGCACTTTTGAACGTGTTAACCTCGGGCACTTCCTTGAAATCTCAGGAGAAACGTGTTAAAAAGAGCGAAATTACATGATGAGATAGAAGTGTACTTGGTAACCGTTTAAACAATGAGAATCTCGGAATGCAAATAAGTGATACGCAAAAGCGGGAGTAGAGTTAAGGCAAATGATATGATAGTGATCTGTAAGTACAGCAAATTAGAAAAAAGTAGTAGCAGATGGGCTAAAACTCGTCGGGGCTGGTCTTTTCTATTTCCTTGACAGCAGAAGAGCTGCTTGCCGTAGTCTCGATCACACGCTTCTTCTGAAAAGAAAAAACCATGTCGACGAAGACTGGGAATAATGCACTGGCATCTTACCTTTGAAGGAAGGAGTTTAGCTCTGACCGCATTTAGTACATAAGCCCGTACATCTCCCCTGCAAAACGCAATATGGAATGTCCATCTGCCTTATCAATACTCCAATAGCTTACAAGGCTCTTCCGAGGGCTATGCGAGCGAAGACCGCCCAATCCATCCTGGCCTGTGCGAGCATGTCGAAGGCTTTTGATCGCTCCCTGTCGTCTTCCAAGATTTGTCCACCATCTAAACCAATGAAAAATAATAATGCAAACTTAGGATTCTCCAAAACATACATCGTGGGTTCCTCATTAATTATGAAGCTGGTAACAGCAAATCATCAACGTATAAGCCAAGAGCATCCAGAGCGAAACCTTAAAAATGAGAAGAAGGTGCGAAATGAGGAAACAGTGGAGCCTACTTATTGAAAATATGACAAGACAAAATGTGACATCCCACAATCACGGAGATAGTCGAGCTTCGATTTCTAGAGAAGAAGCTTTAAAATTGATTTCAAATAAAGTTGAATTTGGATTGGAATGAAACAACGGAAAGGAGAGGGCTTAGGTAGGACGGATGGAATGCACGAATTTAGAAAATAAGTAGCAAAAAACCTGAAATTATGCAATACTAGCTGGCTTACCCGGCTCCGCCGTATCCGGACCAAACTTGGCACACATACACTTCGGGCCCCGGCGGATGTCACAGTCCACTTTTCGTTATCGATCGATGTCGATTTTACCGATTTTTATCGATTTTTTTGCAGAGTTCACCTACAGGGCTAGGAGTTTGCACAGGGGGGAAGTGAGCATGGGGATTCCGAATACAATATTAGTTTTCAGAATTATCGATTACTTTTATTGATTTTATCGATTTTTTGTAAATTTTGACCTGCGGGGCTGGGAGTTTGCACAGGGGGTAATCGAGCATGCAGATTACGATTACAATATTAGTTTTCAAGATCGTCCATTACTTTTATCGATTTTATCGATTTTTTGAAAATTTGAGCTAGGGGGCTGGAATTTGGCACAGGGGTGTAATCGAGCATGCTGATCACCCCCCCTTGGGGATGATCAGCATGCTCGATTACCCCCCTGTGCCAAATTCCAGCCCCCTAGCTCAAACTTTGCAAAAAAATCGATAAAATCGATAAAAGTAATCGATAATCCCGAAAACCAATATTGTATTCGGAATCCCCATGCTCGATTACCCCCCTGTGCGAACTCCCAGCCCCGTAGCTCAAACTTTGCAAAAAATCGATAAAATCGATAAAAGTAATCGATAATCCTGAAAACCAATATTGTATTCGGAATTCCCATGCTCGATTACCCCCCTGTGCCAACTCCCAGCCCCGTAGGTGAACTCAGCAAAAAAATCGATAAAAATCGATAAAATCGATATCGATCGATGACGAAAAGTAGCCTATGACACCCGCTGGGGCCCGTAGCGTATGTGTGCCAAGTTTGGTCCGGATCGGTTCAGAAATGGAATTTTCTATTCGGAACATACGTACACACATACAGACAGACAGACAGACATACAAACAGACATTCAGCTTTATATATAAGATGAGCTGAGATTTGAAATGCGCGTCGATATTGCGAAACTGCTCGCTGAGTCACACATCATCTCCCGATTTCCTTTCGCGACCATCCGCAGAAACTGTCAAAATATTGTCTCGCGCATGTCTACGCCCTTTCCCGTGAATCCCTCAAAAAGGGGCGGATCTCCGGCGCGAGTCAACAGCGAATGTCTGAGTTGACCTTGCCAGGCCGCATCATTTGCCTCGCCCTGGCTCAAAAATGCTGCGCCCCAATTATATCTTCTGTTCCATCTATGCCGATGATACCAAACTCATTCGTAACAATGCCACTGAATTAATGTAAAAAGCTTTAGATGCGGTGGAGGATTGGTCAGTAAAATGGGAGCTTGATATCTCGATATAAAAATCATCATCATGTTGCAGCCAAGCGTCCCCGATTTATAAATCAGGTTGACACATGAGTTTTGCGATTTATTTTGTAACTTTTCTTTTTTTGACTGTGACGCATTGATTTTTGGTCACAATGTGTATTAGATAGTAGGCTACAAACTTGCGCAAACAGTTTGATTTTTGGTTTCAAAGGGAGAAAAATCGCTCATTTTTCGGAAGCTGGTCAAATCCGAAATTTTAAGGTCCGAAAACTATAAATAAGGCCGTTTTCAGTTTGAATCAAATACATCACGCCGAAACTATACCCAGGTTGCTGTTAGAGGAAACTTTGAACATCTACTCACTTTAGGCTTGATTTGTTTGATTTGGACTGAGAACGGCTTCATTTTAAGTTTTAGGACCGTTGAAATTTTGAATTTGACCAGCTTCCAAAAAATGAGAAAATGTTCTCCATTTCGCTACCAAAAATTGAACTGTTCACGCAAGTTTGTAGCCTACTGTCTAATGTACATTGTGCCCAAAAGCGAATGCGTCACAGTCAAAAGAGAAAAGTTACGAATTAAGTTGCAAAACATATACGCCAACCTATTACTTAAGAAATCAAAAAGTTCGGTAACAATTTCAGTTAAGATCTCGGTATCATATGATGAGGTCAACTTTGAGCATTACAAGAAGCGCTTGCTAGAATGGCTTATGCCAGATGTAATTACATACTGCGTGCCTTTCGAAATACAAATTTGAGACTCTTTTCCGCCTCTTTTCTGCCTTAGGCAGGTGCTATACTCCTCGGGGAGTATAGCATGGCGACGATCGATATGCATTAAATACGTGTAAAACCAACGATTTTTGTCGCCGATATTGGCGATCGCCAGTCGCTACGACGGGCGATCGCCAGTCACTACGACGGGCGATCGCCAGTCGCTACGACTGGCGATCGCCAGTCACTACGACGGGCGATCGCCAGTCGCTACGACTGGCGATCGCCAATCGCCAAACAAGTTACCGTTAAGTGTTGAATGTGAAAATCACTGGTCTTGCAGTTCATTCTTTTTAGAGCGACCTCACCGTCTGGTGTGTACTTTGAAATGGAAGTGGGAAGTGAGTAATGTGTAGTCGCCAACACTGGCGACTACACATTAAATGTGTATCGATTGGACGTGTGGTAACTTGTTAGCGATCGATTACGCATAGAGGACACAGTCGCCAGTATTGGCGCCGGGCGATCGCCAGTCGCTACGACTGACGATCGCTCGTCGCCATGCTATACTCCTCGAGGAGTCTAGCGCCTGCCTTAGTTCGACCATTACTAGAGTACTATACCCATGTTCGGTCTTCCTCCACGAAGAAAATAATCAATATGATCAATACCCTAGAAAGAGTATAGAAAGCATTTACTGCACGAATAATTGCAAGAGCAGGACTGTTTCGGTTTTTTTCACAAATTGAGACTTTCTATGCTTGGTGCTTCCTTGCTCTCACTGAGAAGAAAAGTTTACGCCTTGCATTGTTCACAGAATTGTTTATAATGCAAGGCTTTCTCGTATAGTCTAATTTCAACACTATCACCAAAAGACACGGTCCAAACTTATGATGGGGAAAGTACGAACACAACAGTTTCATGATTTTTTCCTGGTACGTAATCATAACATGGAATGCACTCTCTGCAAGGGCCATCAAAACTACATCTATATCCGTTCAACAGAAAAGTTCTAAAAAGTTCAAAATCCAAAGGATACTTCTGATGACATCTTTTACCGGATACTGATTATGTAAAGGGGAGTGTCTAGTGGTATGGACTGGTTTCAACCTTATGACTGAGAGACCAGCAAACAGATAAATAAAATAGCGTTTATTTTGATTAAGAAACAATAACACGGCTCTTGGACCAACAATAAACAAAAACGACGAACTATAACTTGGCTAACTTGGCTACGAGGGAAATCCTTCGATTTGACTCTCCAGCAGGGTAAGCCTCGGTCAGTACTTGGGCTATTCGGTCGAAACTTGAAGGGAAATCTGGCTGTCTTCTGACCAGCTCGTTTCAACTCGCAAGCCTCTTCTGCTCACGGCTCCCCTTCTTCCTCCTCTTATATAGCCTGCTGTAAGCTCAAATCGGCCTTTTCTTTTCCCGCCACCAAATATTGTAGATAGGTGATCCTTTCCATCTATGCTCTATTTTGATCAATTTAATTACAATGTAAAAATGGAATAAATGGTGTCCGCTACCTTCAGAAAATCTACGTCTACTTTCGTTTCCATATTTCTTATCAAGTGTCTTAAAATCATGCGTATGACTAAATATTCTCATTGTCTATTTGACCGTGATCTTTTTCGAGATTATCTATAATTCCAGTTCTACTTCCATGTACCCTGGCAAACTGGCAAATTACTTTTTTCTCTAAATCTTGATGTTCTTCTGGAAATCAAACCGGGTCGACCGACTAAAAACTTATGATAGTGATTTCAATGTTTCATGGTGTAGGTTTACTTTTGTAGATTAAGCCCCGCCTTGCAGAGGTGGCTTTGGTCATCAGCTATGGTCAAAAGATCGTTCGAATATATGAGGGTTTGACGAATGTACAGGGCAGGGTAGGGCAAAAGTCTAAGAGCCGACTTTTTACGAAAATACTGTTTGATTCCAAATTTGTGCCACATAATGCACCATCATCTTCTACAAATCACATTCTACCTAGCAAAAAATGCTTGCCCACGTTGTTGTAAGAATTGGATTTTTCAAACAAGTGCTTTTGCAAAGCTAGGAAATCAAAATTTTTAGTTTTCACAACTTTAGCTGAAGATACTGTGAATTTTCTGCAACACGTTGATGTAAACAATGTAAAGGAGACTTTGCGCTATCACAACGTAGTATAATCCCCTCCACAGCTCGTGCTACCCTTGGTTTGCGTCTCAGACTTGCCACGTGTGGCTAACATGTAGGCAACGTGTTAGTTACACGTGGCATGTCCGCGACGTTAAAAGGGTAGCAGCAAATGCGGAAGAGACGAGCGTTTTCCAGAAACTATTCTTTCAAAATTGTCAATAACTTTATTACGGCTGACGTTTCGGCGTCGTCGCCTTTCTCAGAGCGTGAAAAGATCACGAAACATTCATGCTATTCTCTCAAACACTTATCCGAAGACAAGATACAATCCAGCGTCATGGATAGGAGCTGAAACGACAACAGAGACATGAAGAACTGAGTCAGCGCTTACCGAGAGAGCCGTTATGTGAGCAAACCGCCGTATGCGGAGTGCGCAGTAACTGTTAATTACTTTGCGAGCCATTAAGTATCTGACCCTGACCCCGTAGATCAAAACCCACAGAGGGTTTGATGTTGGGCCAGCTCTCTGGTCACGGCGATGCATTCGTCTTTACGGTTCATTTTTGTTGGTTTTTTGAGGTGATCCAAAAAGCCTCTAACGTTTTGCGAGCTATTAGTTCGGGCTCATGCGACAAGATCGTGACTGTTGTTGGAAATAAGTTGTCGCTATGGCATTGCCTGCGATGCGCACCTAGGGCTGTGGATAACTTAGACTTTTCGAGACCGTCCGCTCCTTGATCCTAACGCATAAAGGCCTACCAGCCTCCCCCATGCATTGATCCCCACACAGCTGACATGTGATAACGTAGACCACTCCCGACTCCAAGCAATCACCTGGTCCCATATAGTCACACAGCGCAATGAAAACTTGGGCACAGGCGGTCGTATGCGCGATTACGTACCAATTGTTTTTTGAGATTGGGGGGGGGGGGATATCTACAACCCTAACGTGCTCTTCAAGCCCGGCGTGGCGTAAGCTTCTTCTTATTGCTTTACTGAAATCATCCGATATAAAAGGAACGCAAAATGGCATTTTGGCAGGTTGGTTAACTGCACGTGGTCTGCGTGCTGGCCGACGAGTGTACTTTGACGGGTGACTCCAAGCAATCACCTGGTCCTCCATATGGACATATAGCGCAATGAGAACTTGGGCACAGGCGGTCGTATGCGCGATTACGTACCAATTGTTTTTTGAGATTGAGGGGCGAAATATCTACAACCCTAACGTGCTCTTCAAGCCCGCGTGGCGTACAGGGCTTATCAAACGCAGTGTCGCTTGCACCAGCATCTCCACTCCCGCGTTGGACTCTGCGTCTCTTCAGGGAACATGATCTCTGATAGTACTCTGCGTTGATACCACTGCTT
>CATQJL010000223.1:65302777-65326065 GCA_958299035.1 Cylicocyclus nassatus
CTATTACAGTGCTGGCCAAAACTATAGATCCACTATAAAAAACTGCCGTAGTTCATCTGCTTCTCAACGAATTGATGTAAGATTTGGTACAGCTGTCTGTTCGACAGGCTTCCATCAGTGACAGGAGCGGATACTGCTTTCGTTAGATTATTCAGGAAAAAGATCATTTTTTCGAAAAAAGCAGGTTCGAAGGCTGGCCAAAACTATAGATCCACCTAAAATTTCTGTCTGCTAAAGTTTCTCGGCTTCCAAAGTCTTTTGTGCATATACATAGTCGAAAGCCCAAGCAGTGGCTTTAGTTAAGCTGTGCAATACCTTTATAAGAAACGCTTATCTGCTTTTTTTCACTTAAAAAACACTTTTATGCGTATTTTGTTCCCGAGAATGTGTTTTTATAGAGGAATCCGCACTTTTTTGACTGGTTTGAAAGTGATAGGGTTCCATCTATCTTATAGATGCTTAGTAGTGTGAGCAGTAGAAAAAAATTCGAGTTTTCGTATCCAAAGCGCACCCGACATAGAACTAACCGCAGGCCTGCGTTCAAATTTATGCCTTCAAACTCTTTCTGCAATGTTGTCATGAGTGTTAACTGGAGTAATGACATTGTTAGTATGTATGAGAGTCCGTATGCAGTGGTTGCAGATTTGTGCAGATTCTAGTATGTAGGCTAGCTGAGGACTTCAATCCCGCAAAAAGTGATTTGCAACAAGCCTTGAAGTTATTTCTGGTACTGACCATAATGATTATGTGAGGCACAAGGCAACATACAAGGCAGGGTGTATTCACTAGTTAGCAGCTAAATAGTGGCAAAGTTCAAAGAAGGTACCACTTGGTAAGTACTTTGAGATTGCCGAACACACCGCAAGACTTATGCTTTAAAAAAGAATCAAAGTGCGACTTCGCAAACAATCGTGACTATAGTTTACAAACTTCTTATCATGTGAATAATGCTAAAAGATGCTCCTACATTATTTTGAAAAAAGAGAGCTTTTAAGCTTTTGAGCTTACAAAAATAGCGTATACCAATTTTGAAGGCATAAATTTGAACGCAGGCCTGCGGTTAGTTCTATGTCGGGTGCGCTTTGGATACGAAAACTCGAATTTTTTTCTACTGCTCACACTACTAAGCATCTATAAGAGAGATGGAACCCTATCACTTTCAAACCAGTCAAGAAAGTGCGGAATCCTCTACAAAAACACATTGTCGGGAATAAAATACGCATAAAAGTATTTTTTAAGTGGAAAAAAAACCGGTAAGCGTTTCTCATAAAGGTATTGTACAGCTTAACCAAAGCCACTGCTTTGACTTTCGACTATGTATATGTACAAAAAACTTTGGAAGCCGAGAGTTACTTTAGCAGACAGAAATTTTAGGTGGATCTATAGTTTTGACCAACCTTCGAACCTGCTTTTTTCGAAATTTTTGTTTTTCCTGAATAATCCAACGAAAGCGGCATCCGCTCCGGTCACTGATGGAAGCCTATTGAACACACAGCTGTACAAATCTTAGATCAATTCGTTGAGAATCAGATGAACTACGGCAGTTTTTTATATTGGATCTATAGTTTTGGCCAGCATTGTATTACCCAAAATTGATCTCGCTTGTTCAAGTAAGGTAAATCACCGAAGATTCAACTTTGAAACAATTTTCATACATTTTAACGTATTTTTCGCGACTCATTTTCAAGCTAACAAAAGCGATTCAACTCTTTAGTGTAACTAAAAGCATGAAACAAGCCATCGAAGATATTCGCATAACGGTGGTTACGGGATAGACAAAACAGTATTATAATCGTGATCAGTATACTACCCCTCTCGGATGGATTTTGAGCATTTCCTCAATTTTCATGTGCTGTACACATCAAAATAGTGATGCAGGTTAAAAATATCTAGATAGTATCGTCATACATATTGCAAATCTGTGCAACTGCACGCAATGTACACAATGCGCGTCATCTCGGACTTTTCTTACATCAAAGTGCCTTCGCAGCGTCCTCTTCTCGGTTTGCTCTTTCCAGGCACTGAGTCGCCAAATTTCCCAGAACATCCCCGAACAAGTAAGGGGAGTGGCCAGAAAAAAAGGGCGCTATTCCACATTAATTGACCCAAAAAATGAAAACCGTGAATTTCGCTAAAACTTCGTCTAGGAAGGTTATTTGGTAGGCTGAACACGAATATGATGTTTTTTTCGTGCGACAGCGCCATCCGATGGAGTTACTGTAGGATTACGGTAGCGGGTCAAAATCACGGATTTGCCCGAAACTTGGCCCAGAGGGGTTATTCGGCCCGCTGATGCTAAATATCACATTGGCTCTGTACCGTAACGTCATTTCGGGTCACGGTGGGTATATGGTAGAGGGCCAGAATCTCAAAAAGCCGCTGTAACTTCGCCAGAGGGGTTATTCGACATGCTGATTAGAAATGACACCTTTTTTCCGCACGAAAACGTCTCCCTGCATGGTTACGGTAGGCTTACGGTAGGGGTCAAAATCATCGGCAAATGTATCTTTCCCCTGTGCTTTGCTTAGATAAAAGCCGCAGCAGGGTGTGTAGCGCGCGGTGGTGGTCGTGTGTGCAAAGCTTCACGAGCGTCCAGTCGCCGTTTCAGGCAGAAATGATTATGTTTTACACCCATTACCGTGTAGCTACCGTAACCCGGGAAAATGACGCTACGGTTCATAAACAATGTGGTATTTGGCATCAGCAGGCCGAATAACCCCTCTGGGCCAAGTTTCGGGCAAATCCGTGATGTACCCTTGTAATAAAATAAAAGATTTCTGTTTGTTCAGACGACTTTGTCCAGTAACGCTTACATATATGACCTCTCTTTAAGTGACTCCTTCTCTCTATAGCACACAAGTAATTACTAAGATTTTATCATTACATAAACATGACATGGTGCAAAGGGCACGAAATACAAGAGAGACATATTGGAATATATCAACTGATAATACAAAGGAGACACGGAGATTATATTACAGAGTGATGATACAAGAATGGAGAGAACAGTTAAAAGAAAGGGAAGTAAATGAATAAGGGGGGGGGGGGGTGGAGGCTCACCTCAGCATGATGGTTGTGAGGCCAGCCGGAGCTGGCGTGTTGAACTACGAGCGAGCTCGAGAGGGCGGGGTTTATTTCTTTTTATACCCTCTTCGCGGGCGGATAAGATGGGGCGGGCGGTCGATGGCCGACTGGCGCTTCGATGAATTTTGCGCTTTTCCTACAAAGGTGGGGATGGGTTTCGGATCCACTGGGTAGTGAGCCTGTCCCTCCTCTCCATGACCGAACTGATTGACCACGCGGGGGATGGAGAGCGGTCATTATCCTCCTGCGATGCTTCGGACGAGGAGCTGTGCGACCTCTTTCGCTCTGAGAGCTTTGAATCATCGTTGTTGAGTGATGAGGGCATCTGAAATGCTTCGGCGGTTGCTCCTCACGCTTTGTATTTAACATATGTGCTGGTGGTGGTCCTTGCCGCGTTGAATTAGCTCGGGTAGCGACTACGCTACAATCAAAATGTAACGGTATGCTCAAAATGTGGATGGCAGCGTTGAGCACTATTCCTAGTCTATTTTTATGTTTTTTTTTCTTTTTTTTTTACTATTACTATGCTCTGCTTTTGGTATTGCTAATTGCTATAGGCTAAGTTATGGGGTTACTATTTCAGAGAATTTTGAATGGTTGTTTCCTTGTTAATTACTCTATGTTGATTACTAGTCCCATCGTTGGGTTCCTATTCAAGGAGTTGCAGCGTTATATGGCTTCAAACGGTTCATGTGAATTGTACGGAGACGGCGTCCGTCTTGGACAGTTACATTGGGACGCTCAATATCAATAATTGGGAAAGGGCCTTCGAACTTGGGCGCAATTTTTGAATCCACGTCTTTTCTAATCAACACTTTTTGACCTACTTGGAAACTACCTGGGCTAACCCTTTTCCTTAGGTCATAATGGTGTTTTTGTATGTCTTGGGTGACGGTTAAGTTATGTTCAACTTCCTTCCAAACGTTTTGTAGAGTTGATGTTAATTGGTCGACGTAGTCGTCTTCGCTAACATAGGTCTTGGAAGGGAGTTGTAGCGCTAAGCGAAAAGCGTTGTTGGCTTCTCGGCCGTGTATGATGAAGAACGGTGTGTATTTTGTAGACGCGTTTTCTGCGGTGTTGTACGCATGTGTCATCAAATGGATGATGTCATCCCACTGGTCTTCTTTTTGAGTGACCGCAGTAGAGATGAGCTCTTCTATCGTTTTGTTCGCGCGTTCAACTTGGCCGTTGCTTTCATGATGGTAAGGAGTGCTGGTTTTATGGGAGACGTTAAGGATCTTGAGGGTGTTTCGGAAGACGTCACTCATGAAGTTTGAGCCTTGGTCCGTGACCAGTGTTTCTGGTGGTCCAAAACGACTCACTACTCGGTGAACGAACACATTTGCTGTGGTGATGGCCTTCTGATCTGGTATGGGCTCAGCAATAACTAGTTTGGAGAACGCATCTACGAAGACTATTATAAATTTATTTCCTTGTAAGGTTAGTGGAAGGGGTCCGATTACATCGGAATGAACGCGTTGAAAAGGTCGTCTGGGTATTTCAAATCGCTCTAGCGGTTCATTGGTACGGTAGACGGAGGGGTCTTTCCGTAGCTGGCAGATGGTGCAAGATCTTATGAAGTCGCTAATATCACTTGACATTCTGTTCCATATGGCTATTCTGCTTATGGCTGCTCTCGTTTTCTGTATACCTAGATGTGCAGTGCCAAAACGAGATTCGTGAACCTGCTTGATGAGCGCATTTTTGATGTTGGAGTCTTCGGGGAGAACTATTTGCGGATCCTGGTAGACCTTTTCCGGTAACTTATACAGGATTTCGTTCAACAGAATGTAGTCGCGGGTGTATGGATTTGGCTCATTCTGTTCTATAGCTTGTTTGTAAGATGCTATCCAAGGGGTTTTGTTTTGTTCTTCCCTGATTTTATCCATAATGTCTGGTGACGAAAGGTCAATGTTGTTATTGCTTTCGGTGGGTACCGCATTTACTTGCGGAGGATGTCTGGAGAGAGTGTCGCAAACGACATTCGCTTTTCCTGGTCTGTACATAATGGTTATGTCGAATTCCTGTAGGATTATCTGATATTTCGCTAGTCTTCCGGTTAGATCTTTTCGATGTAGAAGAGCTTTGAGGGGAGCATGGTCTGTAATTACAGTGCACTTTGCGCCGTCGATGTAAGGGCGAAACTTTTGCACTGCAAATACCACTCCAAGCGCTTCTAACTCGATGGCGGGGTAGCGAGATTCATGCACATTGAGAGTTCGACTGGCATAAGCGATTACTTTCAGGTCGTTATCTTGTTCTTGTTTCAGAACTCCAGCTACTGCTTTCCCGGAGCTATCGGTCTCAATGACGAAAGGCAATCCTAGCCTGGGGGCCACAAGTATTGGAGCGGTAGTGAGTGCTTCCTTGAGCCGTTTCATAGCGTTTTCACATTCGATCGTCCATATGAAAGGCGTGTCTTTCTTAGTCAGGCCGGTTAGGGGTGCAGCGATGGCGGCGAAGTTGTGCACAAATCGGCGGAAGAAAGAGCACATGCCTAAGAACGCTTTGATTTCAGTGGGGTTCTTTGGAGTTGGGTAATCGTCGATTGCTTTGGTCTTTTCCGGGTTTGGCTTTATACCATCTTTGCTAAGTACAAATCCTAGGAACTTGATTTCCTTGCGTGCAAATTCACATTTTGATGCCTTGAGCTTCATTCCTATCAATTCGATTTTTGATAGTACTTCGTCGATGTCTAGGAGATGCTCATCAGGAGTTTCTGAAGTGATTATCAGGTCGTCGATGTAGATAAACACGCGGGCTCTAAGATGTTTCTTGAAGTCATCCATAATCCGTTGGAAAGTGGCAGGGGCTCCTTTTAGTCCCATGGGCATTCGTATGTATTCAAATGCCCCAAGGAAGCATGCAAAGGCGGTCCTTTCACAGTGGGATTCTTCTAATGGGATTTGGTGGAAACCCTGCTGGAAGTCGAGGGATGAATATAAGCAGTTATTTGCGCATAAGTCAATTATGTCTTGGATGTTCGGGAGTATGGATTGTTGTGGCTTCGTTATCGCATTTAATCCTCTGAAGTCGATGGTAAATCTCCATGAAGTTGCATCTCTCTTGCGCACTAGAACTATAGGGGCGCAGAAGGGAGATGCCGATTCGCGTATAATACCATCTTTGAGCATTTGAGTGATCTGTTGTTCTATCTCGAGTCTCTTCTCGAGAGGAACGCGATAGATCTTTCTGGTTGGTATAGGAGCATTGTCTATCAGATCTATGCGGTGTCGAATAGGTCCATTATAATGGCCTAAGTGGCCGTCTGGTCCAACAAATGCCTTCGAGTGTTGTCGAATAATGCCGACTAGTTGCCCTTTTTGCTCTGTGGTCAGTGCAGATTTGGTCAGATCTATTTCTTTCGTTATGTCGTAGTTGGCTTCTGGCTGAGTTGGAAAGTGAGGTATTCTTTCTTCCCAGTTTGCTTCAGGAGGGATGTATTCACTTTGCACGGCAAGTATTTGCTCTACCGGGGAAGATATAGGGCTGGCGTATGCTACTCTCATTCGTTCGTACAATTTGATGTCGGTGTAGGAGGGGTTGAGTATGCTTATGAGGCAGATTCCGTCGGTTGATGGGCGGACAAGAGATCTACCTACCGCGTACAAAAGGTCCATGTCTCTTTGATTGTCTTCTACGATGAAGTCAAACGGGTTATTAGGTGAGTAGTTGTCAACAAAAGCTGGCACGATAGAGGAGGATCTTTTAGGAAGAATTGTAGTGTGTAAAAGGCGTACAACATGCGGCTTTACTTCTAAGAAATTGATGGCATTTATTTGTATCATGTTGTGTGCATCTGAACCTATCGTGAGGACATTATTGTGTAGGTCGATAGTAACTTTTAGACCTGATTGGTTTAACTTTTTGATAAAGTCTGTACCAAGAAGGACTGGAGCGGGACATTGATGGTCATGTGACACTAAGAAGCGATGAGGTACGGTATGAGTTCCTATGTTTACGTTCACGCTTATTGAACCTAAAAGTTCTATAGGTGAACCGTTGGCTGCTTGTGCTTTGACGTGGTTGTTATCAACTTGAATGTTTGGTCCTAGGGCGTAAAGAGTGGATTGTTTCATATAGGAAATGGTGGCGCCACTGTCAATTAGAGCGGGTGTCGAGAGGTGATTTAAGGTTATCCTGACGTATGGTAAGGGATTTGTAGTGTGATTGTTCAAAAACGGTATTGCGTAGATGCGTGGTACGTAAAGAGGTTCTTGTGGGGGTACTTTTACTAGGAGTGCATTGACTTCTGGTCGGCTTCTGGCGCGTTTTTTGGTTGTGAAATTGCTTGCTAGTTCAAACATAGCTGAAGCGGCCGTGTTAGATGCTTTTCGTATAAAGTACAATTTCACGCAGCAGACGCAGCTAGCAACTAAAATTATCAGTGTTAGGGTTGGTACGGTTACCCATAATAATATGGATATAAGGGACCATCTTACATTTTCTATCCCTTCGGTGAGTTTGTTAGTGGTTTTGTCATAGATTGATGAAAGAGATTCGCCTATTGAGTTCTTGACATCGTTGATTTTGAGTAGAGCATCATCTATGATTCCTCGTTTTTGTAAGCGGTTCTGCATTGCTGCGTACTCTTGTTGTAATGCGTCGATTTGGTGTCTTATTGTCGGTGCATAGTTTTGCATTATGTGATGATAAATGGGTGGTGAGTTGAAGAGAAAAGGTTGTGCGTTTTCATTAAAGAACATGTTTGGAGGCAGCATAGGCTGCACTTGTCCATTCAGATTGTTTATGTATGGACATGGGGTTTCCGATGATGTGCGAATCAAATCTCCTGTTCCTGGGACGGAGAACCATATTTGGTCTTCAACGAGAACAGGTAGTAGTTGGTAACAGGTTTCGTTGATTTGGTGGTTGGAGTATACTTCGCTTGGTTCGATTTTTCTGCATCTTGAAACTAGAAGTTCATCGTCGGACAGGGTGGCCACGATGTCGGAAGTTCTCAGTAGTGTTCTGGCTGCCCAAGTGGGGTCAGCGCGACTGAGTTCGTGGATCTTTTGGTTATTCAAGAATTGTCTCACGCATATGCTGTTGAAATTACGCCGTATTGTGATGGGATCAAAGTGATCGTCGCTTGTTGGCGATGTGAGGAGATTGTTGGTCCGTTTGATGTGCCTGTGTGGAGGTAAATTGTTGTAAACTGAAGGAGGTAGTGGAATTAGTTTCTCGTAACTTATAATAGGCTTGATGGGGGTGGGGATGGTCTGCAAGACTGTAGCCATGCTTGCGGGGATAGTAATTGTTGATTTGGTTGAGGTGATGAAGGGGGTTGTGGAAGGAACGGTCCGCAGTGTGGTGGTAGTTGGCGCTGGAGAGGGAACATTCCGAGACGCAGTCGTGGTCGGTGTTGTAGGTGCGGTTGTGGTGGACGTTGTAGTGGTTATGGTATATGAAGGGGCAGTGATTTTCGTCGTAGGACGTACGGTTGTAGTGCGAACAGGGGTTGTTGTTATCCTTGGCTGTGTCGCCGGGGTAGTAGTAGGTGTGGTTATGGTTGTTATGTGAAGTTCAATGGGATCCAGTGATTTTGCTTTAGAGATGCTCTGCACGTAAGATGGTATAACCACAGGCGGCCTGGTCACGGCAGGGGGTGTAATTGTAGGCCTTGGGGTCATCGCTGTGGTTGCAGTCTTCTTGGGTGGCGGGTTGGTGGCTGGGAATGTCGTGGTTGATGGCGGAGGTTTCGTTGTGGACTGGTTAGTAGAAGTGCTGGTAGTTGATCGCTCTGTTTGTGCGTATGGGTCCGCTTCTATCTGATTGGTGACATTCACCTTACTCAAGTCTTCCATTCGGAAGAATGGCGCAGGCTTACTTTTAAGTTTGATTGGGTCCATGTCAATTTCCATCTGTATTTTCCCAAATTCTTGTGATAGGTAGTCGTCGAACACATCGGTGATACCGAGTTGCAGGTCTTGGAGTAGTGCGTGCTCGGCGTAGTTTAGGGGTCTTTTGGTCTCAATGGCTTGTAGCCAGGCTATCTGGCGGTACCGATATTCGGCGTATCGTATGGTACGAAGGACGTTCTTACGTATGTCTTCGATGGCATACATGCGGGCTCTGCGGAGGAAATCGGCGTTGGTAATGTTCCAAAGTTTGATTTCTCTTAGTAGAAGAACATCGGTAATTGGTTGAGCCTCAAATGGTGGTGTCCCCTGGGTATCTGTGATACCGAAGATCCTTTGAGCTATCGGAAGAGTTTGTGCCGGTATCAGTTCGTAGCGTGATTGTCTGTTTTCGGTGTCAACGAGGTATTTAACTTCACGCTTCGTTTTGAACGTTGGTGAGGATTCCAAAATAAAATCCTGGACCATGGTATTGGGTGGAATATTCGGGAAGGAGATGATGTGATTCGATGTGGTCAGATAGCTGTTACTGATACTACAATGTCGTAATAGTTGCGAGCGGAGTAGGTGGTCACTACTGAATTCGAATGCTAGCTCGTGTTCAGGTATGAGGATATATTTCATGCTGACCAATGCATCGTAGCTACCTATGGAATTGAATCTACACCATGGAACAACTTCTACGGATTTCCAGATTATTATCTCGTTGGGTGTTAGACAGCTACCGTCGAGGAAGGAACAGTTGTTCAGATTGCCCAGGGTGCTAAGCATAGTTTCGCCGTTTATGGAGGCAATCTGTCCTTCCTCGATTGAATATAGACTACGCAAGTACAGGTTTGTTCCCCAAAGAGGGAGAGACGTTTTTTCGTCCTCTATCTCTTTGGTTATTTTGAGACCAGGAGAAACTTCGGTGAGAGGGTGTCCATGGATGGAATTGGTGGTCCTTGCTAATTCGCATTCTTCACGTGAGATGGATAGGCGCTGGCGTCCTACTACGGTGCGGCTGGTTCTCATGTAGAGGAAATTGTGTATAGAGACTTTTAGTACGTCTCGATAGCATTTGTGGGCAGTCATTTGTAAAGGTTTGTTGCTTTCGCCAAATAACTGTATTTGTGTTTCAATCATAGGCTCTTCTGGGGTTACGCTGCATTGCACTAATTTGGGCAGTGAGAGTATATTAGGGAATGAACTACTTCCGCATATCTGGAAAGATGTTGTAGGTGTTAGCAGACATGCTGCTATGATGACGATTATGCAGAGGAAGTTAACATTCTGCGCAGGTGCAGGAAGTCGGTTTGATGGCTGATAGTTTTGATAGTAGGCCGGGGGGTTCGCTATGGCTGGGGCGAAAGGTTGATTGGGATTTACGTAGGGTATTGGCTGAGTGTATGCAGGATATGGTGTGTAGGGCTGGTTGAAGTATCGGAATGGCGTGTTAGTTGGGCGGCGGTCCCAAAATCGAGGATTTGGAAATAATCTTCTAGGAACGAAACGTAACTGGCGCGGAGGATTGAATTGTAATGCTGGTCTGGGACGATACGGTGTTACTGTTCGTCTTTGCTGGAAATTGGGGTTTTGGCGCGGAGTAGGTTGAAATCGCACTACCGGGCGAGGGCGTTCTCGTGATGGACTTCTAGGTCGATTTCTATTTGAGGGATTTCCACTTGACTGCTGAAGGCTGTTTACTTGGCTAGTTAATTCGTCCACTTTTGCATCTAACACCAAATTATTTATGCTTTCCAGGATCTCTTTTTCTTCGCGATATTCCTGTTCAAGAATTCTTTGCTCCTTTTCAGCATTTGCGAGTGCGGTTTCAAAGTCTTTAGGATCCGGGAGTCTGCGAATTGCTCTGCGGATGTCGGGCCTTAGACCTTTGATGAAAAAGTCGATGGCTAATTTGTTAGGAATCGTCTTGTCCTCACCTTGGTACGCTACTTTAGTTTTTGCTAGGATCTTTTTCGCAAACGTTCCTACGGAATCCTTTCCTTGTCTAAGATGGTGTAATTCGTCGCGGACGTTACTGAGCATTGCTTCGTTTTTGAACTTTTTAGCTAGGGCCAAAACCATAGAATCCCAGGTTTCCTTTTCTTGGTCTGTTAGGGTTTGGAGTTTCACCTTAGCTCCACCTCCTAGAAATAGGGGGAGTAGACTTTTCGCGTATGCGTGGGGAATATGTAGGCTATCTACCAATTCTTTGTAGTCGTCGAGAAATTCTTCAAATGTTTTCTCACCGTCGCCGGTAAATCTTTCTAAGCGGGTCCCTAGAAGTTTGCTTGAGGCATATAAATTTGGCTGAGAAATTTCGAGGTGTTCGAATACAGGTGCGTTCGCATTGGTTTGTACGCTAGCGCTGGGCATGTTGGCACGTCGTTCTCGCTCCTTTGCTGCCTTTTTCCGGTCTTGAAAGTCTCTGATTACGGCTCGAAGTTCGTTAATTACGTCGAGAGAGAAGTTGGGATTGCTTTCGTCTACGGAATGGTATTCAAAATCTTCCGGGGGTTCTAATTCGCTAGTAGAAGGACGATCTACGTTAGATTGCGTTATACGCGGGGTTTTGCGTTCTTTTCCCAGTTTTGCGAGCGTTACGTTACGGTCGTCACAATATATTTGACAAGCGCGCGCTTTCTATCGTTTTAGGGGGCTGTAATGATAGAATGAGAGCTAGATCTCTAGTGTTGCTAGGGTTGTCGCTGGGGTTACGTAACCAGATATTGTCTGGCTGGTTGAAGGCTGTTCGCTTGTTCGATGGGGTTACGTAACCAGATATTGTCTGGCTGGTTGAAGGCTGTTCGCTTGTTCCTACTTCGCTAGCTTGGTCGCTAGCAAATTCTTCTTGACTAGTGGACGGTAAGTCGCGCGGGTCTACTGTGCTAGTGGAAGGTTTGTCGCTAGGTTCTACTCTACGTCTAGAAGTTGTTGGAGTTTCCTCCGCTTTTGCAGATGATTGCTGCTGTCTACGCTCAGCGAGTCTTGCGAGAAATGCTGCTCTTCTTCCGTCAAATCTTTTGAGCCTTTCGGATCTACTTAATTCTTCACGTACTTTGGGTTTCTGTTCCTTGGGAGGAATTTTGGTGATCAGTCAAAATGTTTTCCTAAGTGTCAGTAACTAATGTGCGTGTGTGTATATTTTTTTTCCAAGGGGAGTTAGGGAGTCTGATTTTTCCTCTTTGAAGATGGATAGAGAGTAACAAGGCTAAGTTCTCAACAACACTCTACACAAGAGAACGGATAAGGCGAAAGTTCTCTTCTTATTTTGGCGAAGGTATGTTGAGTGTAAGTGTTCTGAGACTTACTTCAGTGGCTGAGTTGGATGGCTGTTGAATGAATAGATTGATAGTTGGATAACGGTAGTTGAGAATGCGAGGTAGGCAATGGTAATGCTGAAGTAGCAAGCTGTCGGAGTGGGTGCTCTGGCAACTATGGACCGTGAGTGAACTGACGAGTGTATATATATCGTACGGCTGGGGCGTGTCTTCCCTGGTTCTTAGCCTTTCTCAGAATTACTACGCAGGGCAGCTGGCTTAAGCGTGTGGACGATCTTTGCCTCTTCCCCGTGACTGGCCGAGTTGGTCTTTACAAGACTAATGAGATTTCTGAGAAGCGAGCTTCCGCGTAGGCTGGTCGGCCAAAAACTGGGTGGTCGGCAGCAAGACTAATGAGCTCGCGGCGACTTGACCTGCGATCTTTTTCGCGCTGCTGATTAATGGCGCGTGGCGAGGCATGTGTAACGAGGCTGGCTTCGAGGAACGGCGGACTACGGTCGCAAGATGGCAAAGCGGAACTAAATTTTTTTGAGAATATAAATTCGGCAATGTATAAGGTCGTATAAAAAGTAATTGTTGCATTGTTTCGGAAGCTAGCTATTAGATGAGAGACTGATATTCGAGTATGACACAAGTAGGACTTGTACGTTGGTTAAAATTGGTAATTTGACTCGAGAGCTATCCTAGGAGTTCATTTGGGATAATCATGATTGTGGCTGCATATGTGTGATAGGAGAACGTATGCAAGTAATGTTTTCTCAGTAGTCAGCCCTGCTCGGGTTTTAGAACTAGTTTAAGATTACCTTTGTTATATTGTCTGCTGCCCTCAATAATCGTCTAGAAATCGCTGTCATAGTTGTCGAGGCCGTAGTAGCGGTGGCAGTCGGCACAGCAATCCGTTAGAGATTCGCATCGGTGTATTTGGAAGTGAGGGTGATAGTTGGGCTGATATGGCAGAGAATCTGAAGAGGAGTACGTGTAGTAGGTGTTATCCGACGAGTACTCTTTGTTGTCGTTGGGTAGTTGTACCCGGGGGCGTCTTATATATCTTTTCCCCTCTGGTCTTTTCGCTGTCGTTTGTTCCTCTTCTTCGGTAAAGGTGGTGTCCAGGGGGATCAGCAGCCATATTTGCTCCATGGTTAAGAATACTTCATTGCCTTGTTGTCCAAGCTTCGCTACCGAGGCATCTCGTCTTTTTGGCAATTCGGAGAAGGCCTCATATGCATGGTTGAGCACCGTCGTTCCTACGGGGCAGGCATCGCAATAACAGAAATGCTTACTGATGGGGACCGGTAGTAGCGTTATTGTATTCATTTCGTCCAGATAGGTTCCGGTATGTCCGTCGAAGGCTCGAATGGCTATTTCCAGAATGTCAGGCAGCGAGCTGTTCATGAGTTCTGCGGGAATCCTGTGACATCTGTCGTCGTGAATTATTTCCATTATCGAGCTGAGACGGAGGATGTTGGACTTCGGTTGTGTTTTCCACATATCGCGGGGCGCTTTTCCGTAGTAGCTTTGATGTCTCATTTTGTAATCGTCTTCGAGGAGTGCCTTGTGGATTTTCGCAATTAACGTTTGAGCATTCATTTTAGAGCTAGTTGTGAGGTTGAGTAGTTCTGTAATTAAAAGGGAGGATTAGCTATACGACACGAGAGGGATTGGCGAATGAGGAAGAGATTGTGTGAAGAGGAAGGAGCGGGGTCGAATTATGAAGTTTCGAAGAGAGGTGTGCTTTTATTGTATAAGCTATAGTTATGATGTGTTTAGAATATTCTGCGCGCTATTAATGCGATCACTTGAAGATGAGTTAATTTTATACGCAAGGGTGTCGCTAGTTACCTGGCCAGGCTTTTCCTACGCTCATGAAAGGTGTAAATATGTGGAGCAGAAGCTCCTGTCACATAATATTCATGTTGGCCTTGCGTTAAAATGGCGTAGTTGTGACATGCGCGTTGTATATGAAAAATGTGAGTTCTTTTGCTGAGCTTCAGAAATTAGAAAACCCAGTGCGGAACCTCCATGTAATAAAATAAAAGATTTCTGTTTGTTCAGACGACTTTGTCCAGTAACGCTTACATATATGACCTCTCTTTAAGTGACTCCTTCTCTCTATAGCACACAAGTAATTACTAAGATTTTATCATTACATAAACATGACATGGTGCAAAGGGCACGAAATACAAGAGAGACATATTGGAATATATCAACTGATAATACAAAGGAGACACGGAGATTATATTACAGAGTGATGATACAAGAATGGAGAGAACAGTTAAAAGAAAGGGAAGTAAATGAATAAGGGGGGGGGTGGAGGCCCACCTCAGCATGATGGTTGTGAGGCCAGCCGGAGCTGGCGTGTTGAACTACGAGCGAGCTCGAGAGGGCGGGGTTTATTTCTTTTTATACCCTCTTCGCGGGCGGATAAGATGGGGCGGGCGGTCGATGGCCGACTGGCGCTTCGATGAATTTTGCGCTTTTCCTACACCCTTACCGTAGTCCCACCGTAAGTCCACCGGATGGCGCTGTCGCACGAAATAAACATCATATTCGTGTTCAACATACCAAGTAATCCCCCTAGACGAAGTTTTAGCGGAATTCACGATGTTCATTTTTTGGGTCAACTAATGTAGAATCGTACCAAAAAATTGTATGGAAAAAGGATAAGACGCGTCACAGCGCGCGCAGACGCACATATTGGAATATGAAAAGGATAAACTGTGAACATATGTAATCAGATACGCATAATGAAAACTAAGCTTTTCAACTTGAATGGAACCTTGTAGATGTCGAACAAAAAAGTTCCTCCTCCAAAAACGGAAAGAAACTTACCGCAAAAGCTCAGTGACTCTTAATGATAAAATTATTGAGACAAGTGAATCGACGACCACAAAAATAGCAACAAGAGCTTGTGCAACGTATTGCCGGTTGGAACAGATTGTACAATTTCAAGTAAAACATTTATAAAAGATTACACAAAATTGCAATTATAAGTAAATACATTATAAGCTCAAAATCAATCTCACAATCAACGATGTCACAGAAAAGTGTATAACATTCTCCAGAAGGAGTATTTGACAGCAACCGTAGATCTATCGCTTTCAGTATTATCGCATATCATTAACAAATAAAAAAATGAGAACAGCAAATCAACCGTATAACTAAAATCATTTTCTATCCAAAAACTGTCTACTTACTTCTCCTTCGTTTCTTATTCTTTTTGTGTTCACGCCGGTGACGGCTTCTGGTACTGCTACGATGATCACTTTCCGAGCTATCGTGCCTACGATGCCTACGATGCTCCCTGTCACTATCTGAGGAGCTACTATTCTTGGATCTACGCTTTCTTGGACGCTCATCATCAGAATCGGATGTATCATGACGTTTCGATCTAGACTTCGTAACCGTCGATGATTTGTGCTTCTCAATTCTACACCTCGTTCTTTCACTAGTTGTGGAGTGACGCTTTTTTCTGCGAATGCGCTCAGGACTACTTTCCGACTCCGGCGAACTATCACTGGATGAATTTGCAGCTCCATTCGGCGAACCCGCTTCATGTTTCTTCTCTGATCCATTAGCAGAGCGCGTTGATTGTTCGAGGGCGCGTGCCATCTTCTCTTTTAACTAAAATGAATCAAGTGAATTCTGAGGATCAGTTGATAGATCAATTAGCAAAAACTGCAGTGCATAAGCAATGTGTTCGAAAACCGGCAACCTGCTCAATACCCTATCAAAACACAATGAGTCGATGCTAGCAAGGGAAGCGTTTTTGATCGAAGTAGCCTTCCCAAATGAACTGTATACCTCTTCAAAAAGCAAAGAACGCTGATAAATGTTTTAGTAGCTCCCGTGTGCATTTAGACTCGCGTTCAAGGTATTTTTTTGTTGAAAAATGAATGCAGGACTAGAAGAAGAGTGGTCCCTCCAGCGCTCAAAAGAACCAATGAGCATGAATGTAATGGAAGGAAGTATCCGTTGCCCCTGAAGATATACGATCTAAATCACTCTAAACCCAGCGTGCAGTGGGTCAAGACAGATAAGAAAAAAGCATGAAATCAGCTCCAAACGGTCTCCAGCTGGTTTAGATTACTACATTGGAGAAGCACTTTGCAGCAAATCGACAAATTTCCAAAGCCAAAAGCTGTTCAAAATGGCAAGAACCCAGATCTCATTCTTCAACATGATAAATATGAACCATTACGACAGTTGACCAGATACCAAAGTGCACAAAAGTTCAAAATCAAGTTAGTTTCCGATGAAAAAGGGTAAGTAAGGCTAAGTAAACAGAAAGTGTTGAAAATGTTACCTCTTCACGCATACGCAGTTCACGCTGACGCAGAAGCATAGTCCGAAGAACATGTTCCTTGTCTTCTAATGGAACATCTTGAAGTTCAACAACGCGCTGCTCTGCTCTAATTCGAGCTTCTTGTACTTCTTTCCGACGATCTTCTTTTCGCTATATCATTCATTCAATCAGCATACTCTTGCACGAAAAAAGGCACTTTAGCAAAACGGACACATGAAAATAAAATTTGCACTACTACAAACCTGAATATGAGCAAAAACACTTGTAAGGAGATGTCGAGATTCTGCCACGCGCGTCTCGAGCTCTCGTAATTTGGCAAGCTCAGCTTCTCTAGCAAGTCTTTCCTCTTCTTCTCGTCTCAGACGTTCTTGCTCTTTTCGTAAACGCTCAGCTTCGTACTGAAAAATTGAAGTTATTAATTATTCTAAGCAATCAATCCATGAAGTCCAAACTTATAGAACCTTTTCTTTCCTTTTTCGTTCTCGCTCTTCTCGTCTTTTTTCTTTTTCTTCCAAAATTCGACGAGCTTTCGCTTCCTCTTCAGCACTAAAATATACTTTACTGCCTGAAGTTGAGCGCTAATATACTAGGCTATTAGATATGGCGCTGACATTCGGCGCTTTTCCTCCTCAACTAATCGCCGCCTTTCGGCAAGAATTTTTTCGCGCTCAGCTTGTCGTCGTTTAACAGAAGAATCGCTCAAGTGTCGCGTACGATCGAAGTCCACCTGAGAGTACGGTCGCAATCATCCACCACCGCCGATTCATGAAAGAAAAATTTTAGCAGTGGTGACATCATATTGTTGGAAAGGAGTGAAAAACCCAAACAATGATAAAATCGAGGCTAACAAATCCTTAGCAACTAAGATAAGAGCAATTACTGACCTTAACGTTGGCATGGAACACTTTGCCATCAATTTTTTTCGTCCATTTCATGTTCTGAAATGACACCATAGCTTGCGCAAAACCAGCGTACTCGGTGTATTGCACAAACGCTTCGAAAAAAACATCCTACAAATACTTGAATTCGTAATGTACAAAGTAATATGTCCTAGCTGAATACCAACCTGGCCAAATGAGAAAGCTTTGGGCTTGATACCACTAATTTGTGGGCTCATTTCTTTCCTGAGATCATCAAGAGACGGGATATCCACCAATCGTACTTTCCCAAAAGTTTCCATGGCTGTACGAAAAAGGTCTTCGTTCGGCTTATCGCATCCTTTTTCCTAGAACGGCAAATTGCTGAGATGAACACATGCCGTTCCTTGTGATCCACGAGCATATTTCAACATTCAGATATTCATACTAGAAAGATTGCTACAATCAACTTTCGAGTACAGATGCGGTCAACTAGATATAATCGGCTTCCAGATTTGTGTGGAGGAGAGTTGCGGACTTTCCCTGATTGTAAGGATAAACTTGTTGAACTTCCACTTACAGCACTGTTCTCCGTACTCTCTCATACTTTGTCCTTATAATCAGGAAAAGCCCGCAACCCACCTCCACACGAATCTCGGAGCCGATCACAGATGTCAGATATGAGCAAGGTTGGCCTAAACAATCATCCCGCTTCGGCCGAATATCGTAAAATAGCGGGTATGGGACTACGTTTCGCCGGAGGAAGGTACCTAGCGAATAACTGCGATGAATGCGCACGTCTTATACATGCCAGAGGTATGTAAATGTTGTAGATGCCCGCGGGGAGCTCCTCGGCGACATATAACCCTCTACCCGGAGATGGACGGGGGAGGGGGAGAAAAGTGAACAAGAAAAATTAGATGACTCAAGCAAAATGATCACTGCGTGAAATCTATTTAACACAAATCGCATTACGCCACCTTCATCTGGAGTATATGAAAGTAAGACCATCAGGACTAACCGCAAACCATTTGATTGGTATTTTCTCGAGATAAACGGTGTCCGGTCGCTCACCCGGTTTACTTTCATCTAGCTTATTCTTCATGAAAAACAGGTCCCAATCATGACGTCTAAAAGAGATGACCTTCAAAAGAAAGTATAAAAAACACTTACTCACCTGGGAAAATCGCATCTTGCTTCCGTGGCGCGCACCCGCACAGGATCGCTGAACCCGCTGACTTTCACGGTAAGGGAATCCAGTATTTTCATAACCTGAACAGGTATTCAATAGATACGCGGAAAATACAGGAAAAACGCGGCAAATACCTGTCTCATGATTTTCTTCGATACCAGGTCTGCTTCCAGAGATACACCCTCGAGTGAACTTTCCGTGACACGAATGGAAGCAAACTGCAAATTTCCATATAGCCAGTGCTCGTTCCCCATAACACAAAAAGGGTCCAAACAACTCACTTCAAGTGGCGCTATGCCTTTCTTTAATCGCTCCATGAGATCCCAATTCGAGATTGACTGACCAGGAATGGTGAACTAGAAAGAAATTACTCATGTCCTTACATTACATTCTACAGACGTAGCCAGAATATCCTCGTTTTAATTTCGCTCTCACTTTCCTACTTTTTCAAAGCTTTTCATTGTTGAGCTTAAGCCCAAGTGACAAACACTTCCAGGCCAAAGACTAACATGAAATCATCATGTTTCACACATTCCCAAATTGAGATAGAGAATTCTTGTGTTAGATTGTAATACGAACAAGCAAAGAACTTCAACTAACCTTGGGCAACTTTATACTGATATCTATCCTGGCTATCGGACTAAGGTATAAATCTTGCTTCGGACAGAATGTTTCTGCCTCAAATCCTATGGTCAGATCTTGACCTTGCATTGCTGCCCCAGATCTCCTCCTACCCGTAAGGACGGAATTTTAACAGCAGTTTGACTGGAAATACACTTTCTACCTTCTACAGAAACGTTTAAAAGATAAGAAACAATTTACAGAAGAAATTTATGGATGGAAATGGGAAAATCTTGAAGGGCCCTTCAAGCCCGGGCGACACTTTGTCACTGGCGCAGCACTTTTGAGCCAGAGCGAGGCAAATGATACGCCCCGGCAAGGTGTGTTGGGGTGTAGGCCGGAAGGCGACAAAACCCAGTTGGAGCGAGCGCATGGAGGCCACGCCCCTCATGAGCGCCTGTGACACCGGGCGCGAGGTCAATCAGGCCAGGGACTGACGCTCTTTCGGCACATGCGCTGGCGCACTAATGGTAGCAGCATTCTTCGGAGTTCCTATAGATCTACTCGTTACCTAGAGTCAAATTATCGGTCAAATATGGGTGTTAAGCAGTGTACGGAGTAAATGTGTCACTGAAACCTGTTTATCTCCTTGTTGGTACTTGTCCTTGAATTTGGTAGTGCAACTTTTGGTTTCCTCAATTCAAGCTTAAAAAGATCTAGCATCACAGACCTACGAAAAACGTTATAATACTTTTGAAACGAGAGAACATAATCCAAATCATCAGAAAAGACGGGTTAAGAGCAGATCAATTTCTTCGAAAGCGCTTCTTTTGACCTAGGAGTGCCGCAATCTTCATTCTTTTGATTTACGGAAGTCGATTTGTCACATTCAGATTCACAGATTATGCATCGTAACGACTGAGCTTGTCATGAACGGTAATCAGGACATGACAAAGGCAGAGTGTGGTATTGTTCAAACAGACAAGATAAATCGAAACATACTGTTGCAAGTCAGCTCCGTTTCGGTGGAAGAAAGACAGACTCTTTTTGCCGGAAATCCAAAACTGTCTAATTACTCAACCCGTTCAGCAAACCCGCATTCTGTTCATAATCAATTCCATGACCTTTATCGTGCTTTTCTGCGCTGTTCTGTCCTACAGTTTGGACGGCAATCCTTTATTCTCAATAAAAAAAAAGACAGCGATGCTAACAAGAAAAAAAAATGGTTATTATCATTACCACATTAAGCGTATTGCAAGCGACACTGAAATCAAAAAAATGAAGTGCTCGAATAATCTCAAAATCGAGATCCCACCGCATTCTGCGGTTGATTTCAGTGTCGCTTGCAATACACTTAATGTGATAATGATATGCGGTCCTTGCTCGAAGTGCTCCAAATCTTCTGTGTTCAGCCTGAAAAAAAAGTCGTATTGTAAAGAAGATGCAGAAGAATAATAGCTCACCTTTACTTGATATAACTGGCTTACAGTACCGTTGTTGAGCAGAATTCTACTCACATTTTATCCGTTCCATCATCAACTTGGACGAGGTCTGCACAAGAACTAATTAACATGCAAAAATATGGTATAGTTAACTAAATGCCCAACTTATGAAAAAATACAAAAGTAACACATCACTCAAGAACGCAGGTATCTACTAACCTCCTTACTAGGATGATCTTTTATTGCACTATACATAATGCTGCAGCCTGAAACAAAATTTTCTACACAAGGCACTTTTGAAGAGCATATGCTTATAGATAGGCAAATACATAAGAAAGCAAATCATCACATTATTACAGTGAGCTACAATATACATGCACGAAACAAAAACATGTTCAAAAAAAACCGTGAGAAGAAACGACGAAGTCAGAGATTGAGAGAGCCATGCGCAATATGTGTGAGGGCGCCCCAATCCAAATATCCAGAGCATCCTAACAACGGGAAACTCGGACAGGGCGTGGCCACTAGCTGCGCTTGTTCTAGGTCATTTGTCGCCTTCCGGACGTTCCCCGGTGTGTTGCAGTCTGACAAGGAGAATGTCACAAATCGCAGTGGCCATTTGAGATAGGATGGGTGGTGTGACACGTCAGTTGGTACGCTACTTCCAAAACCACCCCGCTGCTAGCTGCAGACAATCATGGGAGTTGGGGGGGGGGGGGGTGCGGGCGTTTTTTCGCACGAGACCCAGCGCGCCTTGATCGATTACGATTGCCACTATACTTCGGACCGAATTGAATAAATAGTCGAATATTCGAATAAGTATTCGAATAAAATTTACTCGAAATTCGATTATCCAAAAACTTTAAAATATCGATTATATTCGATATTCGCTTATTCGCAAATTGTCATTTTCGAATTTATTCGATTATTCGATTATTCGAGAATTTTGTTTTTCGAATATATTCGAACATTCGAATATTTAATTTCGGAAGTTATTTGATTACTCGACATTTTGTGATCGAATAACTATATGCTCTAGTGGCTTATACACTCTTGTCTCCTTCCCCCTTCCAATTGTTTTTTCTTTCTTTTACCGTTATAACTGCAAGTCGGTTTCGGGCTAGACTTAAAAATTCAAGTCCTTGAAAATTGCATTTCAAAGTTCGTAATGAGAGTTAAGCCTAGGAAAATACTAGAGTATGGCTCTGCACTAAAAAAATCCGTTAAAATGTAATATAGCGCTATAACCTCTCGTGGAAATCCAAAACCAAGGATTTTGTGAAGATGTCAGTCCACAAGAGACCCTTTCAATAATAAATTCTTTAGGAGAACACAGTTTGTCACCCAAAGAAACAAAGACCCAAACAACTGACTTAGGTAAACCTCTCGTAAAAATGAGAAACAAGGATTTTGTAAAGTTGTCAGTCCACAAAAAACCCACTCAAAATTGTGCTCTCGAGCTGCGTTTTCAGGAAGAAAATGCGGTTATTGAGAGGATTTCCTTTCTGCAGAACGAAGTTTCCCACAAACTTTCGTGTCGCATCATGCAAAATTAAAGCTGCCTCAATTATGTACGGACAGGAAAACCGGTAGGGAAATTTCGCAGATTTTTTGGAAGCTGAATTCTGGACTTCAGCATTTTTGCTACCAAATTAAGCTACAAAAATATGCTGTTTGGAAGTTTGCTTTTTCTTATTAATCAATCAATCAATTGAAATTTGAATGTAGGTAACTGTCGTAAGCGAAAACCTATTTTATAAATACAGAGTTTAGAATTTGAAACATAATTTCGATAGTCAAGAGACAGAGCCTAGAAAGTGATAGTTGTTTGAGTTTTTGCCCCCTATAAAAAGTGAAGGTTGTTTAAAAAAAATAGATGGAAATTTAGAGATCTGAATCAAATTAGGAAACTCGAAAAATTCATATAAAACAGAGGCTAACACATCACCAAATTTAAAACTTCATCTTGGTGGTTCCCTACGCACATTTTCGTCTTCAGAATTGCCTGTTAAATTGGGTGGCAACAGGAACAAAGTTCTTTTCTAATTGAAAAAAAAAGCGTTAGCGTGGCGGTAGTTGGGAGACCGAAAGAAGGCAAACTTGTCAACAACTGAACTGAACATGTCAAACATGTCTGAAAAGTTATGCTGCACATCGACGCCAATCTGATTTTTGACGCGTCCTTTGAATTTTCACCCCTGCATGGTCGTTTCGTATCCTGCGACGTTGTCTGGATTCTTCCGCTCATTATTCTGAGCAAGTGACGTCCAAGCTGGAGAAAATTCGTTGCAAAAGCATTGAAAAAGAACAAGGTAAAGAAAAACGCACTTTTTGGTAATTTTCACAAAAAACCGGCATAAGCAAAGAAATAAGCTCGGCGACGTTATCTACATCATAGACAGAAACAAGACCTATCGAATACACAAAAAAACCGAGTGAAAAGAGTTGAACTGAAGAAAAAACAAGAGGTTTTTGAAAACTCCGTTTTTCCGATATTTATCGTTTAAATCATAAAAAGGAGCCTTGCGACGTTATCAGCGTGAAAATAGAGATCAAGAGCTTTGATATGATATATAGATTGTCGAAATTGAGCTCCCAACAACGAAGAAAAGGGTACCAGAGCCAAATGCCTCGCGCCCCGCTTTTGTGGTAGCGAGGTAGCGCGCAACTCGCGGAGACGCAGAGAGCAGCGGAGACAGAGTACTCTGCGTTGATACCACTGCTT
>CATQJL010000223.1:65326565-65342990 GCA_958299035.1 Cylicocyclus nassatus
AAGCAGTGGTATCAACGCAGAGTACTAGATTTCTCTCATTTTGGCCTTATTCCTCTACCCCCGCTCCTTTTTTTTGATCAGCAGAACTTCGAGCTCGAAGCGGGTTGAAGAATGAGCGCTTTTCTGTTCTGCGTATGCGACAAAATGCGTGTTCTTGCGCTCGTCCATTTTCTCTTCGCTTTATTTTTACACAGACTTATTCCATTTGTTCCAGGAAACCCCTGCGTAGTTTCCATAGCTATCTGCTATGAATTAGGGAGCAATTCTGAAATTGCATAAATTGAGATTCTTTTGTTTTGATGAGTTTTGTTTTTGGGCATTCTCCGCCCCTTTCCTTTTTCCATATCGTTGCTTCTCCTTCCTTTCTTCTATCCCGCTTCCCCCTGTGATGAGAAAAGCTGTGAACTTGAAGCGGAGTTGAGGATTGAACGAGGTTCTCATCATGTATCCGGGAAGATGAACCTTCTTGCGCTCGTCCATCTTCTCTGCCATTTTTGTGCAGGCCTACTTCATGTGTTCTAGAAACCTGTCCATGACCCTTTCAATACAGATGCGAGACTACGCAGCGCCTTCTAGAACACATGAAGCAGACCTGGGCAAAAATGGAAGAAAATGGACAAGCACAAAAAGAGCAATCTGCCCGGATATGGAACAGAACAAGGTTATTTTTTTAAACTCGCTTTAATTTCACACCTTTTCTCATCACAAGGAAAGGGGCTGAGAATAGCCAAAAAGGAAACTCATTAGAAAACAAGAGAAAAGTCCCAATTCATGCAACTTCAGAATTGCTCCTACTCCCTAATTCATGGCGAAAAGCGCTCATTCTTCAACCCCGCTTCGAGCTCGAAGTTCTGCTGATCAAAAAAAAGGAGCGGGGTAGAGGAATAAGGCCAAAATGAGAGAAATCTGGAAGAAAAACCGTTGAAAACGGTCAAAATTCTCCAACTCCGGCCGTTCAAAACGCGTGCGGGGCGCTGCAGCACATGCAGCACAGTTGCAGTCCCTGCACAGTTCCCAGCACAGTGCGGGAACATTGCGGGACTGTGCGGGAACATCCCGAACATGGGAATCAGTATGAACCCAGCATTAGGAGCCGCGCTGGTCTGATAGATTACATTTCGTCATCGGTCGATATCGGCTTATCGATTTTTTGTAAACTTTGAGTTACAGCTGTAAGAGTTGGCACAAGGGTTAAGCAGCAGTATGCGGCATAAATTATCAATTTACATGTGTATATAAACATAATATCTACAATCAGAGTCATCTGTAACCATTCGCGGCGATATTTGGCCAAAATATGCGATCTTAAAATTTCGAACGATTTTCATGAGGACGTGAGTTCGTCAGCTAACAGTTCGGCGATTAATACAGATAAGGGCCCAGTTTAAGCATGCTCTAAGAGCACTGCCTCTAATGATTTCAAGTTATAAAAAGGAGCAGGTAAGTTGTCCAACAGACACGCGCAAAGGGCAGACAAACTTAGGAACTTGCGTAGTATCGCAGCATTCCTCTCAGCATAACTCTGCCAAAAGAACTTATGCTGCACAGAGGGCACTATTTCTGTAATCAGCGGGTCAGAAAACCTCTATGGGCGAAGTTTCCGGTCAATCCAAGATCATCAATGTTTTAGCCAAAACTCGTCGGCGAGCTTCACAGCCCAGAACGAGAAGAAATGAAAGATTCCGAATTCCTTGGAAAACTTGCGCATAGAGGTTATCTGACCTGCTGATCAGGAATAACACACCTGCTTTGCAAATTAGCGTCTTACTGTATGGTTACGGTAACGAAAATTTGAAAGACATCGATTTTTTCAAAATTAAACGGCCTATCTTTCCCAATGGGAAGGGAATCCTTCGCTAATCACTAGTACATAATAATCTACGGGGACAGCACTGCTGAACCATGTTTACATGAATCGTCCATGTGTGTTCTTCGCTGAGTTACACCACTACGAATACCCGTCCTCGCACAAAAATCGAGCAGATTGAAAACAGAATAATACGAGAGTGCAGTACATCAGAAGATTCATCTTGACGAGCTGAGCATCATGCTTTCTTCGGATTTGTATTTCATGCAATTTGAAGGAAGTTATGAAGAAAAAACGAAAAAACGCGAATTGTCAGTTTTTGCGTTTTCTGTCGAATAATTAGTGTGGGTACTGTATTACAGTGCTGGCCAAAACTATAGATCCACTATAAAAAACTGCCGTAGTTCATCTGATTCTCAACGAATTGATCTGAGATTTGGTACAGCTGTGTATTCGACAGGCTTCCATCAGTGACAGGAGCGGATCCTGCTTTCGTTAATTTATTCAGGAAAAAAATCAAAAATTTCGAAAAAAGCAGGTTCGAAGGTTGGCCAAAACTATAGATCCACCTAAAATTTCTGTCTGCTAAAGTTTCTCGGCTTCCAAAGTCTTTTGTGCATATACATAGCCGAAAGCCCAAGCAGTGGCTTTAGTTAAGCTGTGCAATACCTTTATAAGAAACGCTTATTTGCTTTTTTTCACTTAAAAAACATTTTTATGCGTATTTTGTTACCGAGAATGTGTTTTTATAGAGGAATCCGCACTTTTTTGACTGGTTTGAAAGTGATAGGGTTCCATTATCTTATAGATGCTTAGTAGTGTGAGCAGTAGAAAAAAATTCGAGTTTTCGTATCCAAAGCGCACCCGACATAGAACTAACCGCAGGCCTGCGTTCAAATTTATGCCTTCAAACTCTTTCTGCAATGTTGTCATGAGTGTTAACTGGAGTAATGACATTGTTAGTATGTATGAGAGTCCGTATGCAGTGGTTGCAGATTTCTGCAGATCCTAGTATGCAGGCTAGCTGAGGACTTCAATCCCGCATCAAGTGATTTACAACAAGCCTTGAAGTTATTTCTGGTACTGACCGTAATGATTATGTGAGGCACAAGGCAACATGCAAGGCAAGGTGTATTCACTAGTTAGCAGCTAAATAGTGGCAAAATTCAAGGAAGGTACCACTTGGTACGTACTTTGAGATTGCCGAACACACCGCAAGACTTATGCTTTAAAAAAGAATCAAAGTGCGACTTCGCAGACAATCGTGACTATTTACAAACTTCTTATCATGTAAATAATGCTAAAAGATGCTTCTACATTATTTAGAGCTTACAAAAATAGCGTGCACCAATTTTGAAGGCAGAAATTCGAGCGCAGGCCTGCGGTTAGGTCTATGTCGGGTGCGCTTTGGATATAAAAACTCGAATTATTTTCTACTGTTCACACTGCTAAGCATCTATAAGATAGATGGAACCCTATCACTTTCAAACCAGTCAAAAAAGTACGGAATCCTCTACAAAAACACATTGTCGGGAACAAAATATGCATAAAAATATTTTTAAGTGAAAAAAAGCAGATAAGCGTTTCTTATAAAGGTATTGCACAGCTTAACTAAGGCCACTGCTTTGACTTTCGACTATGTATATGCACAAAAAACTTTGGAAGCCGAGAGTTACTTCAGCAGACAGAAATTTTAGGTGGATCTATAGTTTTGACCAACCTTCGAACCTGCTTTTTTCGAAATTTTTGTTCTTCCTGAATAATCCAACGAAAGCGGCATCCGCTCCGGTCACTGATGGAAGCCTATTGAACACACAGCTGTACCAATCTCAGATCAATTCGTTGAGAATCAGATGAACTACGGCAGTTTTTAATATTGGATCTATAGTTTTGGCCAGCACTTTATTACCCAAAATTGATCTCGCTTGTTCAAGTAAGGTAAATCACCGAAGATTCAACTTTGAAACAATCTTCATACATTTTAACGTATTTTTCGCGACTCATTTTCAAGCTAACAAAAGCGATTCAACTCTTTAGTGTAACTAAAAGCATGAAACAAGGAAGTGCATATTCGCATAACGGTGATTACGGGATAGACAAAACAGCATTATAATTGTGATCAGTATACTACCCCTCTCGGATGGATTTTGAGCATTTCCTCAATTTTCATGTGCTGTACACATCAAAATAGTGATGCAGGTTAAAAATAGATAGTATCGTCATACATATTGCAAATTTGTGCAACTGCACGCAATGTACACAATGCGCGTCATCTCGGACTTTTCTTACATCAAAGTGCCTTTGCAGCGTCCTCTTCTCGGTTTGCTCTTTCTAGGCACTGAGTCGCCAAAATTCCCAGAACATCCCAGAACAAGTAAGGGGAGTAGCCAAAAAAATTGGGCGCTATTCCACATTAGATGACCCAAAAAATGAAAACCGTGAATTTCGTCAAAACTTCGTCTAAGGTTATTTGGTAGGCTGAACACGAATTGATGTTTATTTCGTGCGACAGCGCCATCCGATGGAATTACTGTAGGATTACGATAGCGGGTCAAAATCACGGATTTGCCCGAAACTTGGCCCAGAGGGGTTATTCGGCCCGCTGACGCTAAATATCATATTGGCTTTGTATCGTAGCATCATTTCGGGTCACGGTGGGTATATGGTAGGGGGTCAGAATCTCAAAAGCCGCTGTAACTTCGCCAGAGGGGTTATTCGACATGCTGATTAGAAATGACACCCTTTTTCCGTACGAAAACGTCTCCCTGCATGATTACGGTAGGCTTACGGTATGGGTCAAAATCATAAATCGACAAATGTAATTTTCCCTGTGCTTTGCTTAGACAAAAGCCGCAGCAGGGTGTGTAGCGCGCGGTGGTGGTCGTGTGTGCAAAGCTTCACGAGCGTCCGAATCGCCGTTCCAGGCAGAAATGATTGGTATGTTTTACACCCGTTACCGTGTAGCTATGTAGCTACCGTAACCCGAGAAAATGACGCTACGGTTCAAAACCAATGTGGTATTTGGCATCAGCAGGCCGAATAACGCCTCTGTGCCAAGTTTCGGGCAAATCCGTGATTTAAACTCCACCGGATGGCGCTGTCGCACGAAATAAACATCATATTCGTGTTCAACATACCAAGTAACCCCCCTAGACGAAGTTTTAGCGGAATTCACGGTTTTCATTTTTTGGGTCAACTAATGTAGAATCGTACCAAAAATTGTATGGAAAAAGGATGAGACGCGTTACAGCGTGCGCAGACGCACATATTGGAATATGAAAAGAATAAACTGTGAACATATATATACAGATACGCATAATGAAAACTAAGCTTTTCAACTTGAATGGAACCTTGTAGATGTCCAACAAAAAAGTTTCTCCTCCAAAACGGAAAGAAACCTACCGCAAAAGCTCAATGACTCTTAATGATAAAATTATTGAGACAAGTGAATCGACGACCACAAAAATAGCAACAAGAGCTTGTGCAACGTATTGCCGGTTGGAACAGATCCTACAATTTCAAGTAAAACATTTATAAAAGATTACACAAAATTGCAATTATAAGTAAATACATTATAAGCTCAAAATCAATCTCACAATCAAAGATGTCACAGAAAAGTGCATAACATTCTCCAGAAGGAGTATTTGACAGCAACCGTAGATCTATCGCTTTCAATATTATCGCACATCATTAACAAATAAAAAAATGAGAACAGCAAATCAACCGTATTACTAAAATCATTTTCTATTCAAAAACTGTCTACTTACTTCTCCTTCGTTTCTTATTCTTTTTGTGTTCACGCCGGTGACGGCTTCTGGTACTGCTACGATGATCACTTTCCGAGCTATCGTGCCTACGATGCCTACGATGCTCCCTGTCACTATCTGAGGAGCTACTATTCTTGGATCTACGCTTTCTTGGACGCTCATCATCAGAATCGGATGTATCATGACGTTTCGATCTAGACTTCGTAACCGTCGATTTGTGCTTCTCAATTCTACTCCTCGTTCTTTCACTAGTTGTGGAGTGACGCTTTTTTCTGCGAATGCGCTCAGGACTACTTTCCGACTCCGGCGAACTATCACTGGATGAATTTGCAGCTCCATTCGGCGAACCCGTTTCATGTTTCTTCTCTGATCCATTAGCAGAGCGCGTTAATTGTTCGAGGGCGCGTGCCATCTTCTCTTTCAACTAAAATGAATCAAGTGAAAGTTCAGAGGATCAGTTGATAGATCAATTAGCAAAAACTGCAGTGCATAAGCAACGTGTTCGAAAAGGCAAACTGCTCAATACCCTATCAAAACACAATGAGTCGATGCTAGCAAGGGAAGCGTTTTTGATCGAAGTAGCCTTCCCAAATGAACTGTATACCTCTTCAAAAAGCAAAGAACGCTGATAAATGTTTTAGTAGCTCCCTTGTGCATTTAGACTAGCGTTCAAGGTATTTTTTTGTTGAAAAATGAATGCAGGACTAAATGAAGAGTTTGGTCCCTCCAGCGCTCAAAAGAACCAATGAGCATGAATGTAATGGAAGGAAGTATCCGTTGCCCCTGAAGATATACGATCTAAATCACTCTAAACCCAGCGTGCAGTGGCTCAAGACAGATAAGAAAAAAGCATGAAATCAGCTCCAAGCGGTCTCCAGCTGGTTTAGATTATTACACTGGAAAAGCACTTTGCAGCAAATCGACAAATTTTCAAAGCCAAAAGCTAATGGCAAGAACCCAGATCTCATTCTTCAACATGATGAATATGAATCATTACGACAGTTGACCAGATACCAAAGTGCACAAAAATTCAAAATCAACATTCTTCAACATGATAAATATGAATCATTAGCCCAGATACCAAAGTGCACAAAAATTCAAAATCAAGTTAGTTTCCAATAAAAAAGGGTAAGTAAGGCTAAGAAAAAAGTGTTGAAAATGTTACCTCTTCACGCATACGAAGTTCACGCTGACGCAGAAGCATAGTCCTAAGAACATGTTCCTTGTCTTCTAATGGAACATCTTGGAGTTCAACAACGCGCTGCTCTGCTCTAATCCGCGCTTCTTGTACTTCTTTCCGACGATCTTCTTTTCGCTATATCATTCATTCAATCAGCATACTCTTGCACGAAAAAAGGCACTTTAGCAAAAGGGACACATGAAAATAAAATCTGCACTACTACAAACCTGAATATGAGCAAAAACACTTGTAAGGAGATGTCGAGATTCTGCAACGCGTGTCTCGAGCTCTCGTAATTTGGCAAGCTCAGCTTCTCTAGCAAGTCTTTCTTCTTCTTCTCGTCTCAGACGTTCTTGCTCTTTTCGTAAACGCTCAGCTTCGTACTGAAAAATTGAAGTTATTGATTATTCTAAGCAATCAACCCATAAAGTCAAACTTATGGAACCTTTTCTTTCCTTTTTCGTTCTCGCTCTTCACGTCTTTTTTCTTTTTCTTCCAAAATTCGACGAGCTTTCGCTTCCTCTTCAGCACTAAAATATACTTTACTGCCTGAAGTTGAGCGCTAATATACGAGGCTATTAGATATGGCGCTGACATTCGGCGCTTTTCCTCCTCAACTAATCGCCGCCTTTCGGCAAGAATTTTTTCGCGCTCAGCTTGTCGTCGTTTAACAGAAGAATCGCTCAAGTGTCGCGTTCGATCGAAGTCCACCTGAGAGTACGGTCGCAATCATCCACCACCGCCGATTCATGAAAGAAAAATTTTAGCAGTGGTGACATCATATTGTTGGAAAGGGTGAAAACCCAAACAATGATAAAATTGAGGCTAGGAGATTCTGAGATAAGAGCAGTTACTGACCTTAACGTTGGCATGGAACACTTTGCCATCAATTTTCTTCGTCCATTTCATGTTCTGGAATGACACCATAGCTTGCGCAAAACCAGCGTACTCGGTGTATTGCACAAACGCTTCGAAAAAAACATCCTACAAATACTTGAATTCGTAATGTACAAAATAATATGTCCTAGCTGAATACCAACCTGGCCAAATGAGAAAGCTTTGGGCTTGATACCACTAATTTGTGGGCTCATTTCTTTCCTGAGATCATCAAGAGACGGGATGTCCACCAATCGTACTTTCCCAAAAGTTTCCATGGCTGTACGAAAAAGGTGTTCGTTCGGCTTATCGCATCCTTTCTCCTAGAATGGCAATTCGCCGAGATGAACACATGCCGTTCATTGTGATCCACGAGCATATTTCAACATTCAGATATTCATACCAGAGACGATTGCCGCAATTAACTTTCGAGTACGGATGCGGTCAACTAGAATCGGCTTCCAGATTCGTGTGGAGGCGAGTTGCGGACTTTCCCTGATTGTAAGGATAAACTTGTTGAACTTCCACTTACAGCATTATTCTCCGTACTCTCTCAAACTAAGTCCTTAGAATCAAGAAAAGTCCGCAACCCGCCTCCACACGAATCTCGAAGCCGATCACAGATGTCAGATATGAGCAAGGTTGGCCTAAGCAATCATCCCGCTTCGGCCGAATATCGTAAAATAGTGGGTATGGGACTACGTTTCGCCGGAGGAAGGTACCTAGCGAATAACTGCGATGAATGCGCACGTCTTATACATGCCAGAGGTATGTAAATGTTGTAGATGCCCGCGGGGAGCTCCTCGGCGACATATAACCCTCTACCCGGAGATGGACGGGGGAGGGGGAGAAAAGTGAACAAGAAAAATTAGATGACTCAAGCAAAATAATCACTGCGTGAAATCTATTTAACACAAATCGCATTACGCCACCTTCATCTGGAGTATATGAAAGTAAGACCATCAGGACTAACCGCAAACCATTTGATTGGTATTTTCTCGAGATAAACGGTGTCCGGTCGCTCACCCGGTTTACTTTCATCTAGCTTATTCTTCATGAAAAACAGGTCCCAATCATGACGTCTAAAAGAGATGACCTTCAAAAGAAAGTATAAAAAACACTTACTCACCTGGGAAAATCGCATCTTGCTTCCGTGGCGCGCACCCGCACAGGATCGCTGAACCCGCTGACTTTCACGGTAAGGGAATCCAGTATTTTCATAACCTGAACAGGTATTCAATAGATACGCGGAAAATACAGGAAAAACGCGGCAAATACCTGTCTCATGATTTTCTTCGATACCAGGTCTGCTTCCAGAGATACACCCTCGAGTGAACTTTCCGTGACACGAATGGAAGCAAACTGCAAATTTCCATATAGCCAGTGCTCGTTCCCCATAACACAAAAAGGGTCCAAACAACTCACTTCAAGTGGCGCTATGCCTTTCTTTAATCGCTCCATGAGATCCCAATTCGAGATTGACTGACCAGGAATGGTGAACTAGAAAGAAATTACTCATGTCCTTACATTACATTCTACAGACGTAGCCAGAATATCCTCGTTTTAATTTCGCTCTCACTTTCCTACTTTTTCAAAGCTTTTCATTGTTGAGCTTAAGCCCAAGTGACAAACACTTCCAGGCCAAAGACTAACATGAAATCATCATGTTTCACACATTCCCAAATTGAGATAGAGAATTCTTGTGTTAGATTGTAATACGAACAAGCAAAGAACTTCAACTAACCTTGGGCAACTTTATACTGATATCTATCCTGGCTATCGGACTAAGGTATAAATCTTGCTTCGGACAGAATGTTTCTGCCTCAAATCCTATGGTCAGATCTTGACCTTGCATTGCTGCCCCAGATCTCCTCCTACCCGTAAGGACGGAATTTTAACAGCAGTTTGACTGGAAATACACTTTCTACCTTCTCCAGAAACGTTTAAAAGATAAGAAACAATTTACAGAAGAAATTTATGGATGGAAATGGGAAAATCTTGAAGGGCCCTTCAAGCCCGGGCGACACTTTGTCACTGGCGCAGCACTTTTGAGCCAGAGCGAGGCAAATGATACGCCCCGGCAAGGTGTGTTGCAGGGTGGAGGACATTAGGTCGCCGAAAGAGGGCGGTCCCCGCGGTCATTTGCGACAAATACGCACCCTTGTACATACGCGGACATGCGTTCCTGCAGGGAATCCGCGCGGGACTCTTCCAAATTCGGCGACCTAATGTCCTCCACCCTGTGTTGCAGTCTGACAAGGAGAATGTCACAAATCGCAGTGGCCGTTTGAGATAGGATGGGTGGTGTGACACGTCAGTTGGTACGCTACTTCCAAAACCACCCCGCTGCTAGCTGCAGACAATCATGGGAGTTGGGGGGGGGGGGGGGGTGCGGGCGGGGTGTGTGCCCTTCTGAACCGCTTCGTCCTAGCGCTAATTACTCTGCCCGGGCGGCGCTAATTACTTCGCCTTTCTTAAAATCTATCAGAGTTTTCAAATATTTCTGAGCATTTCAAAGCAAGCAAGGCACATGAATAATGATAGTGACGATGTTTGAATTATGAAGACAGAAAGTTTGAAAAGTTGCGTGTTTTTTTACTGGGCTTTCCTGATTTTTTGCCATTCCCACTTTTTTTCAAAACGCCATGAAGTCTGCACATGCAAGCTAAAGAATTTACCTAAGCCGCCCACGTATAACATTTTTGAGTTTCATGGGAAACTCGAAATCTTGTTTAATTCTCTTCATCATGAGAATGCCTTTGCAGTCCACTTCAGATGTCTCTAACAACAGCATAGCTCTCGCCTACCCAGGCGCAGCGGCAGCGCCGACCAATCAGAGGCGCGCAGTAATTAGGCTGCTAATGCTAGCGGTTCAGAAGGGCCGTCTCCCGTGCGGGCGTTTTTTCGCACGAGACCCAGCGCGCCTTGATCGATTACGATTGCCACTATACTTCGGACCGAATTGAATAAATAGTCGAATATTCGAATAAGTATTCGAATAAAATTTACTCGAAATTCGATTATCCAAAAACTTTAAAATATCGAATATATTCGATATTCGCTTATTCGCAAATTGTCATTTTCGAATTTGTTCGATTATTCGATTATTCGAGAATTTTGTTTTTCGAATATATTCGAACATTCGAATATTTAATTTCGGAAGTTATTTGATTACTCGACATTTTGTGATCGAATAACTATATGCTCTAGTGGCTTATACACTCTTGTCTCCTTTCCCCTTCCAATTATTTTTTCTTTCTTTTACCGTTATAACTGCAAGTCGGTTTCGGGCTAGACTTAAAAATTCAAGTCCTTGAAAATTGCATTTCAAAGTTCGTAATGAGAGTTAAGCCTAGGAAAATACTAGAGTATGGCTCTGCACTAAAAAAATCCGTTAAAATGTAATATAGCGCTATAACCTCTCGTGGAAATCCAAAACCAAGGATTTTGTGAAGATGTCAGTCCACAAGAGACCCTTTCAATAATAAATTCTTTAGGAGAACACAGTTTGTCACCCAAAGAAACAAAGACCCAAACAACTGACTTAGGTAAACCTCTCGTAAAAATGAAAAACAAGGATTTTGTAAAGTTGTCAGTCCACAAAAAACCCACTCAAAATTGTGCTCTCGAGCTGCGTTTTCAGGAAGAAAATGCGGTTATTGAGAGGATTTCCTCTCTGCAGAACGAAGTTTCCCACAAACTTTCGTGTCGCATCATGCAAAATTAAAGCTGCCTCAATTATGTACGGACAGGAAAACCGGTAGGGAAATTTTGCAGATTTTTTGGAAGCTGAATTCTGGACTTCAGCATTTTTGCTACCAAATTAAGCTACAAAAATATGCTGTTTGGAAGTTTGCTTTTTCTTATTAATCAATCAATCAATTGAAATTTGAATGTAGATAACTGTCGTAAGCGAAAACCTATTTTATAAATACAGAGTTTAGAATTTGAAACATAATTTCGATAGTCAAGAGACAGAGCCTAGAAAGTGATAGTTGTTTGAGTTTTTGCCCCCTATAAAAAGTGAAGGTTGTTTTAGAAAAAATAGATGGAAATTTAGAGATCTGAATCAAATCAGGAAACTCGAAAAATTCATATAAAACAGAGGCTAACACATCACCAAATTTAAAACTTCATCTTGGTGGTTCCCTATGCACATTTTCGTCTTCAGAATTGCCTGTTAAATTGGGTGGCAACAGGAACAAAGTTCTTTTCTAATTGAAAAAAAAGCGTTAGCGTGGCGGTAGTTGGGAGACCGAAAGAAGGCAAACTTGTCAACAACTGAACTGAACATGTCAAACATGTCTGAAAAGTTATGCTGCACATCGACGCCAATCTGATTTTTGACGCGTCCTTTGAATTTTCACCCCTGCATGGTCGTTTCGTATCCTGCGACGTTGTCTGGATTCTTCCGCTCATTATTCTGAGCAAGTGACGTCCAAGCTGGAGAAAATTCGTTGCAAAAGCATTGAAAAAGAACAAGGTAAAGAAAAACGCACTTTTTGGTAATTTTCACAAAAAACCGGCATAAGCAAAGAAATAAGCTCGGCGACGTTATCTACATCATAGACAGAAACAAGACCTATCGAATACACAAAAAAACCGAGTGAAAAGAGTTGAACTGAAGAAAAAACAAGAGGTTTTCGAAAACTCCGTTTTTCCTATATTTCTCGTTTAAATCATAAAGAGGAGTCTTGCGACGTTATCAGCGTGAAAATAGAGATCAAGAGCTTTGATATGATATATAGATTGTCGAAATTGAGCTCCCAACAACGAAGAAAAGGGTACCAGAGCCAAATGCCTCGCGCCCCGCTTTTGTGGTAGCGAGGTAGCGCGCAACTCGCGGAGACGCAGAGAGCAGCGGAGACAGAGCAGAGCCGGCGGGGCATTTGGCTTTGATCATTGATCTCCGCGGGATCATAACGAAACCCTGTAATATTATATATCGTTGTGATCCTCATGAGACGTCCAGGAGCACTGACAACGTCGCGGGTCTTAAAAATCACTCCATAACGAGATAGACCCATTTAAGTAGCGACTCTCTGCACAAGATTTGAGCGTAGTTTCTCGTTTCTATTGAACTCCAGCGGCTTTCATGAACTTCCAACGCTCGATCGAAGTCTAGAGAAAGATTAATTGAGGAATTTTGCTCCAGTTCTTAATTGATTTTTTGAATAAAAGTCTTTTTGGCAAAAAAGGGCCATAAAAACGTAATCCTTCAGTTTTTTGAGCTTCTTTTGGATGTCACTACTATATTTACCTCATTCACAACTCTCCCTATATGGCAGTGGCGTACCGAGGGGGGGGGGGGGCGGGGGGGGCGCGCGCCCCCCCCCCCCAGAATGGGTCGCGAAATTTTTGAAAGTTACTTATATGGGTTATAAAAATGTGTAAGTGACTTGTTTATTTTTGTAAATAATTAAAATAATTTTTAAAAATTTTTAAAAATTCAAATTAGCCCTGTAAAAAATTTTTTTTTCGGGGCGTGGCGCCAGCCACGCCCCCTTTTTCCAGATTTTAGGGGTCTGGGACCCGAAAAAATTTTGGGAAGCACCCCCAAAATTTTTTCGGAATGCGTGGCTAACGCCACGCACCTTCTTTAGAAAAAAATTTTTGTCGCGCCCCCCCCCCCCCCCCGAGCCGAAATCCTGGGTACGCCACTGCTATATGGATATGTCATTAGTTATGCCATGATATCCAGGGCTTCGCCCCGGATGACTTCCCTTTAGGTGAAGGTTGTGTTCTATCATGACGCTCAAAGTGAAGGTCACCAGAGTACGTGGCTCTATGTATCGAAGGTATGATTTGAAATGATTTCTTCTTGATTGCGCACAACTTTCGCTTCAATTTTGTATGTTCAGTTCCTATAAATTTTGCGTGGCTGAAAAGTCGATGAACTTAATAATATCAGATCACGGAAGCTTCACCCTCTTAGCTTCTGCTAAATTGATTTTTCAGAAATCATCGTTTGTAGAAGACTAAAAACTTATGATAGTGATTCCAAAGTTTCATGGTGTAGGTTTACTTTTGTAGATTAAGCCCCGCCTTGCAGAGGTGGCTTTGGTCATCAGCTTCGGTCAAAAGATCGTTCGAATGTACAGGGCAGGGTAGGGCAAAAGTCTAAGAGCCGACTTTTTACGAAAATACTGTTTGATTCCAAATTTGTGCCACATAATGCACCATCATCTTCTACAAATCACATTCTACCTAGCAGAAAACGCTTGCCCACGTTGTTGTAAGAATTGGATTTTTCAACCAAGTGCTTTTGCAAAGCTTGGATATCAAAATTTTTAGTTTTCACAACTTACTTCGTAGCTGAAGATACTGTGAATCTTCTGCAACACATTGATGTAAACAATGTGGAGGCTTTGCGCTATCACAACGTAGTATAGTCCCCTCCACAGCTCGTGCTACCCTTGGTTTGCGTCTCAGACTTGCCACGTGTGGCTAACATGTAGGCAACGTGGCAACAACATGTTTGCAGCATGCCACAACATGTTGGCAGAACATTTTGTCCACGCCAACATGTTCTGGCATGTTGCCAACGCGTTGCTGCCAACGTTGCCAACGTGTTAGTTACACGTGGCATGTCCGCGACGTTAGAAGGGTAGCAGCAAATGTGGAAGAGACGAGCGTTTTCCAGAAACTATTCTTTCAAAATTGTCAATTACTTTATTACGGCTGAAGTTTCGGCATCGTCGCCTTTCTCAGAGCGTGGAAAGATCACGAAACATTCATGCTATTCTCTCAAACACTTATCCGAAGACAAGATACAATCCAGCGTCATGAATAGGAGCTGAAACGACAACAGAGACATGAAGAACTGAGTCAGCGCTTACCGAGAGAGCCGTTATGTGAGCAAACCGCCGTATGCGGAGTGCGCAGTAACTGTTAATTACTTTGCGAGCCATTAAGTATCTGACCCTGACCCCGTAGATCAAAACCCACAGAGGGTTTGATGTTGGGCCAGCTCTCTGGTCACGGCGATGCATTCGTCTTTACGGTTCATTTTTGTTGGTTTTTTGAGGTGATCCAAAAAGCCTCTAACGTTTTGCGAGCTATTAGTTCGGGCTCATGCGACAAGATCGTGACTGTTGTTGGAAATAAGTTGTCGCTATGGCATTGCCTGCGATGCGCACCTAGGGCTGTGGATAACTTAGACTTTTCGAGGCCGTCCGCTCCTTGATCCTAACGCATAAAGGCCTACCAGCCTCCGCCATGCATTGATCCCCACACAGCTGACATGTGATAACGTAGACCACTCCCGACTCCAAGCAATCACCTGGTCCCATATAGTCACACAGCGCAATGAAAACTTGGGCACAGGCGGTCGTATGCGCGATTACGTACCAATTGTTTTTTGAGATTGGGGGGGGGGGGGATATCTACAACCCTAACGTGCTCTTCAAGCCCGGCGTAGCGTAAGCTTCTTCTTATTGCTCTACTGAAATCATCCGATATGAAAGGAACGCAAGATGGGATTTTGGCAGGCTGGTTAACTGCATGTGGTCTGCGTGCTTGCCGACGAGTGTACTTTGACGGGTTATCGCTTGTAGGATAACCATTGGCTTGCGCGATGTTTTTGGCGAGATTCAGCGATTCCTCGCGCTCGCAAGAATTGGACGAGACCGCCTTGGCTGTTTTGAACATGCTGCCTAGCACCGACCTTTTAGTGCTGTTGGGATGAGCAGAGCGGTAATGTACAATAATGTTCCTGCTACTGGGCTTACGATACCACTTAACTTTGTATGAGCCATTGCATACATGTATCTGCACATCAAGAAAGGCCAACCAGGTTGTCACGAGGTGTCTCCCGAGTGGAGTTTATGTTGGGAGACTGGCTGTTGAGAAGATTGTAGCAGATGTCCATTTCTTCTTGTGTAGGGCATACAATGCAACAATCATCTACGTAGCGGCAGTATAGCAGCGGCCTTCTCGCGAGCATTAGAACTCTTTGAACATGCACGGACTCAACATCAGGCAGATCATGACACTACTGGGTGAATGTCCAAGCTGTAACACTTTACGGTGGTCGGGGCAGTATTTCCAGCAAGTAAGAGGGTTAGCCATGGGGCAGCGCTTGGCACCCACTGTAGCCATAGCCTTCATGTCTAAAATTGAAAGCCCTGTGCTTGCGCGAAGGCCGCTGCTATACTGCCGCTACATAGATAATTGTTGCATTGTATGCCCTACGCAAGAAGAAATGGACATCTGCTACAATCTTCTCAACAGCCAGTCTCCCAACATAAAGTTCACTCGGGAGACACCTCGTGACAACCTGGTTGGCCTTTCTTGATGTGCAGATACATGTATGCAATGGCTCATACAAAGTTAAGTGGTATCGTAAGCCCAGTAGCAGGAACATTATTGTACATTACCGCTCTGCTCATCCCAACAACACTAAAAGGTCGGTGGTAGGCAGCATGTTCAAAACAGCCAAGGCGGTCTCGTCCAATTCTTGCGAGCGCGGGGAATCGCTGAATCTCGCCAAAAACGTCGAGCAAGCCAATGGTTATCTTACAAGCGATAACCATCAAAGTACACTTGTCGGCAAGCACGCAGACCACATGCAGTTAACCAGCCTGCCAAAATCCCATCTTGCGTTCCTTTCATATCGGATGATTTCAGTAGAGCAATAAGAAGAAGCTTACAGGGCTTACCAAACGCAGTGTCGCTTGCATTAGCATCTGCACTCCCGCGCTGGACTCTGCGTCTCTTCCGCGAACATAATCTCTAATCACTTCCAATCGATTGAGGCTCCGCCTTTCCCACGCCCGCCCTGGGAAAGTGATCAG